>OW052047.1:33894674-34171463 GCA_932526495.1 Bombylius major
CATCAATTTTCGTGAAAAATTCAAAGAGGTTAGCCTTTGATTTTTTTTCTCGATTTTTGGGTCAACATTTTTTCTGCTAGGAAATTGTTGAATGGGAATCCTTCTTATAGATTTGAGTCTTAAGAATTCAGAAAAAGTATCCTTTATGCGATACTCCAACTATTTTCTGAGCTATGAAAAAAATTCTGTATCCTTATTTTGAATGTTATATGAAAATGTGAAATCCTGAATAAATTTATTCTAAATGGACTTTTTCACATGTTATTTTGCATGAAAGTGATCTCAAAATAAAGAACAGGATCTCTACTTTCTAATAAAGTAAAATTTTCGAAAATAGGACACGAAATCTACTACGTAGGATTAAAAAATTTTTCCATGATGTCCAAAGTATGAAATGGAGAAATCACCATATTTTGCAAACTTTGAAAAGCTGTGTCTCAAAAACCAAAGGTCGCACAGCCAAGTCCTTTACAGATTCAGATTCAGGACATCCCAAATTATCATTTTCAATCGCTAAATCGAAATCTTAAAGTACATCAATTTTCGTGAAAAATTCAAAGAGTAAGCCTTTGATTTTTTTTCTCGATTTTTGGGTCAACATTTTTTTTGCTCAGAAATGGCTTGAATGGGTATCCTTCTTATAGATTTGAGTCTTAAGAATTCAGAAAAAGTATCCTTTATGCGATACTCCAACTATTTCGTGAGCTATGAAAAAAATTCTGTATCCTTATTTTGAATGTTATATGAAAATGTGAAATCCTGAATAAATTTACTCTAAATGGACTTTTTCACATGTTATTTTGCATGAAAGTGATCTCAAAATAAAGAACAGGATCTCTACTTTCTAATAAAGTAAAATTTTCGAAAATAGGACACGAAATCTACTACGTAGGATTAAAAAATATTTTCCATGATGTCCAAAGTATGAAATGGAGAAATCACCATATTTTGCAAACTTTGAAAAGCTGTGTCTCAAAAACCAAAGGTCGCACAGCCAAGTCCTTTACAGATTCAGATTCAGGACATCCCAAATTATCATTTTCAATCGCTAAATCGAAATCTTAAAGTACATCAATTTTCGTGAAAAATTCAAAGAGGTTAGCCTTTGATTTTTTTTCTCGATTTTTGGGTCAACATTTTTTTTGCTAGGAAATTGTTGAATGGGAATCCTTCTTATAGACTTGAGTCTTAAGAATTCATAAAAAGTATCCTTTTTGCGGTACTCCAAATATTTCGTGAGCTATGAAAAAAATTCTGTATCCTTATTTTGAATGTTATATGAAAATGTGAAATCCTGAATAAATTTATTCTAAATGGACTTTTTCACATGTTATTTTGCATGAAAGTGATCTCAAAATAAAGAACAGGATCTCTACTTTCTAATAAAGTAAAATTTTCGAAAATAGGACACGAAATCTACTACGTAGGATTAAAAAATATTTTCCATGATGTCCAAAGTATGAAATGGAGAAATCACCATATTTTGCAAACTTTGAAAAGCTGTGTCTCAAAAACCAAAGGTCGCACAGCCAAGTCCTTTACAGATTCAGATTCAGGACATCCCAAATTATCATTTTCAATCGCTAAATCGAAATCTTAAAGTACATCAATTTTCGTGAAAAATTCAAAGAGTAAGCCTTTGATTTTTTTTCTCGATTTTTGGGTCAACATTTTTTTTGCTCAGAAATGGCTTGAATGGGTATCCTTCTTATAGATTTGAGTCTTAAGAATTCAGAAAAAGTATCCTTTATGCGATACTCCAACTATTTCGTGAGCTATGAAAAAAATTCTGTATCCTTATTTTGAATGTTATATGAAAATGTGAAATCCTGAATAAATTTATTCTAAATGGACTTTTTCACATGTTATTTTGCATGAAAGTGATGTCAAAATAAAGAACAGGATCTCTACTTTCTAATAAAGTAAAATTTTCGAAAATAGGACACGAAATCTACTACGTAGGATTAAAAAATATTTTCCATGATGTCCAAAGTATGAAATGGAGAAATCACCATATTTTGCAAACTTTGAAAAGCTGTGTCTCAAAAACCAAAGGTCGCACAGCCAAGTCCTTTACAGATTCAGATTCAGGACATCCCAAATTATCATTTTCAATCGCTAAATCGAAATCTTAAAGTACATCAATTTTCGTGAAAAATTCAAAGAGGTTAGCCTTTGATTTTTTTTCTCGATTTTTGGGTCAACATTTTTTTTGCTCAGAAATGGCTTGAATGGGTATCCTTCTTATAGACTTGAGTCTTAGGAATTCATAAAAAGTATCCTTTTTGCGGTACTCCAAATATTTCGTGAGCTATGAAAAAAATTCTGTATCCTTATTTTGAATGTTATATGAAAATGTGAAATCCTGAATAAATTTATTCTAAATGGACTTTTTCACATGTTATTTTGCATGAAAGTGATCTCAAAATAAAGAACAGGATCTCTACTTTCTAATAAAGTAAAATTTTCGAAAATAGGACACGAAATCTACTACGTAGGATTAAAAAATATTTTCCATGATGTCCAAAGTATGAAATGGAGAAATCACCATATTTTGCAAACTTTGAAAAGCTGTGTCTCAAAAACCAAAGGTCGCACAGCCAAGTCCTTTACAGATTCAGATTCAGGACATCCCAAATTATCATTTTCAATCGCTAAATCGAAATCTTAAAGTACATCAATTTTCGTGAAAAATTCAAAGAGTAAGCCTTTGATTTTTTTTCTCGATTTTTGGGTCAACATTTTTTTTGCTCAGAAATGGCTTGAATGGGTATCCTTCTTATAGACTTGAGTCTTAGGAATTCATAAAAAGTATCCTTTTTGCGGTACTCCAAATATTTCGTGAGCTATGAAAAAAATTCTGTATCCTTATTTTGAATGTTATATGAAAATGTGAAATCCTGAATAAATTTATTCTAAATGGACTTTTTCACATGTTATTTTGCATGAAAGTGATCTCAAAATAAAGAACAGGATCTCTACTTTCTAATAAAGTAAAATTTTCGAAAATAGGACACGAAATCTACTACGTAGGATTAAAAAATATTTTCCATGATGTCCAAAGTATGAAATGGAGAAATCACCATATTTTGCAAACTTTGAAAAGCTGTGTCTCAAAAACCAAAGGTCGCACAGCCAAGTCCTTTACAGATTCAGATTCAGGACATCCCAAATTATCATTTTCAATCGCTAAATCGAAATCTTAAAGTACATCAATTTTCGTGAAAAATTCAAAGAGTAAGCCTTTGATTTTTTTTCTCGATTTTTGGGTCAACATTTTTGTTGCTCAGAAATGGCTTGAATGGGTATCCTTCTTATAGACTTGAGTCTTAGGAATTCATAAAAAGTATCCTTTTTGCGGTACTCCAAATATTTCGTGAGCTATGAAAAAAATTCTGTATCCTTATTTTGAATGTTATATGAAAATGTGAAATCCTGAATAAATTTATTCTAAATGGACTTTTTGACATGTTATTTTGCATGAAAGTGATCTCAAAATAAAGAACAGGATCTCTACTTTCTAATAAAGTAAAATTTTCGAAAATAGGACACGAAATCTACTACGTAGGATTAAAAAATTTTTCCATGATGTCCAAAGTATGAAATGGAGAAATCACCATATTTTGCAAACTTTGAAAAGCTGTGTCTCAAAAACCAAAGGTCGCACAGCCAAGTCCTTTACAGATTCAGATTCAGGACATCCCAAATTATCATTTTCAATCGCTAAATCGAAATCTTAAAGTACATCAATTTTCGTGAAAAATTCAAAGAGGTTAGCCTTTGATTTTTTTTCTCGATTTTTGGGTCAACATTTTTTTTGCTCAGAAATGGCTTGAATGGGTATCCTTCTTATAGACTTGAGTCTTAGGAATTCATAAAAAGTATCCTTTTTGCGGTACTCCAAATATTTCGTGAGCTATGAAAAAAATTCTGTATCCTTATTTTGAATGTTATATGAAAATGTGAAATCCTGAACAAATTTATTCTAAATGGACTTTTTGACATGTTATTTTGCATGAAAGTGATCTCAAAATAAAGAACAGGATCTCTACTTTCTAATAAAGTAAAATTTTCGAAAATAGGACACGAAATCTACTACGTAAGATTTAAAAATATTTTCCATGATGTCCAAAGTATGAAATGGAGAAATCACCATATTTTGCAAACTTTGAAAAGCTGTGTCTCAAAAACCAAAGGTCGCACAGCCAAGTCCTTTACAGATTCAGATTCAGGACATCCCAAATTATCATTTTCAATAGCTAAATCGAAATCTTAAAGTACATCAATTTTCGTGAAAAATTCAAAGAGTAAGCCTTTGATTTTTTTTCTCGATTTTTGGGTCAACATTTTTTTTGCTCAGAAATGGCTTGAATGGGTATCCTTCTTATAGATTTGAGTCTTAGGAATTCAGAAAAAGTATCCTTTATGCGATACTCCAACTATTTCGTGAGCTATGAAAAAAATTCTGTATCCTTATTTTGAATGTTATATGAAAATGTGAAATCCTGAACAAATTTATTCTAAATGGACTTTTTGACATGTTATTTTGCATGAAAGTGATCTCAAAATAAATAACAGGATCTCTTCTTTCTAATAAAGTAAAATTTTCGAAAATAGGACACGAAATCTACTACGTAAGATTAAAAAATATTTTCCATGATGTCCAAAGTATGAAATGGAGAAATCACCATATTTTGCAAACTTTGAAAAGCTGTGTCTCAAAAACCAAAGGTCGCACAGCCAAGTCCTTTACAGATTCAGATTCAGGACATCCCAAATTATCATTTTCAATAGCTAAATCGAAATCTTAAAGTACATCAATTTTCGTGAAAAATTCAAAGAGTAAGCCTTTGATTTTTTTTCTCGATTTTTGGGTCAACATTTTTTTTGCTCAGAAATGGCTTGAATGGGTATCCTTCTTATAGATTTGAGTCTTAAGAATTCATAAAAAGTATCCTTTTTGCGGTACTCCAAATATTTCGTGAGCTATGAAAAAAATTCTGTATCCTTATTTTGAATGTTATATGAAAATGTGAAATCCTGAATAAATTTATTCTAAATGGACTTTTTCACATGTTATTTTGCATGAAAGTGATCTCAAAATAAAGAACAGGATCTCTACTTTCTAATAAAGTAAAATTTTCGAAAATAGGACACGAAATCTACTACGTAGGATTAAAAAATATTTTCCATGATGTCCAAAGTATGAAATGGAGAAATCACCATATTTTGCAAACTTTGAAAAGCTGTGTCTCAAAAACCAAAGGTCGCACAGCCAAGTCCTTTACAGATTCTGATTCAGGACATCCCAAATTATCATTTTCAATCGCTAAATCGAAATCTTAAAGTACATCAATTTTCGTGAAAAATTCAAAGAGGTTAACTTTTTTTCTCGATTTTTTGGTCAACATTTTTTTTGCTCAGAAATGGCTTGAATGGGTATCCTTCTTATAGATTTGAGTCTTAAGAATTCAGAAAAAGTATCCTTTATGCGATACTCCAACTATTTCGTGAGCTATGAAAAAAATTATGTATCCTTATTTTGAATGTTATACGAAAATGTGAAATCCTGAATAAATTTATTCTAAATGGACTTTTTCACATGTTATTTTGCATGAAAGTGATCTCAAAATAAAGAACAGGATCTCTACTTTCTAATAAAGTAAAATTTTCGAAAATAGGACACGAAATCTACTACGTAGGATTAAAAAATATTTTCCATGATGTCCAAAGTATGAAATGGAGAAATCACCATATTTTGCAAACTTTGAAAAGCTGTGTCTCAAAAACCAAAGGTCGCACAGCCAAGTCCTTTACAGATTCAGATTCAGGACATCCCAAATTATCATTTTCAATCGCTAAATCGAAATCTTAAAGTACATCAATTTTCGTGAAAAATTCAAAGAGGTTAGCCTTTGATTTTTTTTCTCGATTTTTGGGTCAACATTTTTTTTGCTAGGAAATTGTTGAATGGGAATCCTTCTTATAGATTTGAGTCTTAAGAATTCAGAAAAAGTATCCTTTATGCGATACTCCAACTATTTTCTGAGCTATGAAAAAAATTCTGTATCCTTATTTTGAATGTTATATGAAAATGTGAAATCCTGAATAAATTTATTCTAAATGGACTTTTTCACATGTTATTTTGCATGAAATCTACTACGTAGGATTAAAAAATTTTTCCATGATGTCCAAAGTATGAAATTGAGAAATCACCATATTTTGCAAACTTTGAAAAGCTGTGTCTCAAAAACCAAAGGTCGCACAGCCAAGTCCTTTACAGATTCAGATTCAGGACATCCCAAATTATCATTTTCAATCGCTAAATCGAAATCTTAAAGTACATCAATTTTCGTGAAAAATTCAAAGAGGTTAGCCTTTGATTTTTTTTCTCGATTTTTGGGTCAACATTTTTTTTGCTAGGAAATTGTTGAATGGGAATCCTTCTTATAGATTTGAGTCTTAAGAATTCAGAAAAAGTATCCTTTATGCGATACTCCAAATATTTCGTGAGCTATGAAAAAAATTCTGTATCCTTATTTTGAATGTTATATGAAAATGTGAAATCCTGAATAAATTTATTCTAAATGGACTTTTTGACATGTTATTTTGCATGAAAGTGATCTCAAAATAAAGAACAGGATCTCTACTTTCTAATAAAGTAAAATTTTCGAAAATAGGACACGAAATCTACTACGTAAGATTAAAAAATATTTTCCATGATGTCCAAAGTATGAAATGGAGAAATCACCATATTTTGCAAACTTTGAAAAGCTGTGTCTCAAAAACCAAAGGTCGCACAGCCAAGTCCTTTACAGATTCAGATTCAGGACATCCCAAATTATCATTTTCAATCGCTAAATCGAAATCTTAAAGTACATCAATTTTCGTGAAAAATTCAAAGAGTAAGCCTTTGATTTTTTTTCTCGATTTTTGGGTCAACATTTTTTTTGCTCAGAAATGGCTTGAATGGGTATCCTTCTTATAGATTTGAGTCTTAAGAATTCAGAAAAAGTATCCTTTATGCGATACTCCAACTATTTTCTGAGCTATGAAAAAAATTCTGTATCCTTATTTTGAATGTTATATGAAAATGTGAAATCCTGAATAAATTTATTCTAAATGGACTTTTTCACATGTTATTTTGCATGAAAGTGATCTCAAAATAAAGAACAGGATCTCTACTTTCTAATAAAGTAAAATTTTCGAAAATAGGACACGAAATCTACTACGTAGGATTAAAAAATATTTTCCATGATGTCCAAAGTATGAAATGGAGAAATCACCATATTTTGCAAACTTTGAAAAGCTGTGTCTCAAAAACCAAAGGTCGCACAGCCAAGTCCTTTACAGATTCAGATTCAGGACATCCCAAATTATCATTTTCAATCGCTAAATCGAAATCTTAAAGTACATCAATTTTCGTGAAAAATTCAAAGAGTAAGCCTTTGATTTTTTTTCTCGATTTTTGGGTCAACATTTTTTTTGCTCAGAAATGGCTTGAATGGGTATCCTTCTTATAGACTTGAGTCTTAGGAATTCATAAAAAGTATCCTTTTTGCGGTACTCCAAATATTTCGTGGGCTATGAAAAAAATTCTGTATCCTTATTTTGAATGTTATATGAAAATGTGAAATCCTGAATAAATTTATTCTAAATGGACTTTTTGACATGTTATTTTGCATGAAAGTGATCTCAAAATAAAGAACAGGATCTCTACTTTCTAATAAAGTAAAATTTTCGAAAATAGGACACGAAATCTACTACGTAAGATTAAAAAATTTTTCCATGATGTCCAAAGTATGAAATGGAGAAATCACCATATTTTGCAAACTTTGAAAAGCTGTGTATCAAAAACCAAAGGTCGCACAGCCAAGTCCTTTACAGATTCAGATTCAGGACATCCCAAATTATCATTTTCAATCGCTAAATCGAAATCTTAAAGTACATCAATTTTCGTGAAAAATTCAAAGAGTAAGCCTTTGATTTTTTTTCTCGATTTTTGGGTCAACATTTTTTTTGCTCAGAAATGGCTTGAATGGGTATCCTTCTTATAGACTTGAGTCTTAGGAATTCATAAAAAGTATCCTTTTTGCGGTACTCCAAATATTTCGTGAGCTATGAAAAAAATTCTGTATCCTTATTTTGAATGTTATATGAAAATGTGAAATCCTGAATAAATTTATTCTAAATGGACTTTTTGACATGTTATTTTGCATGAAAGTGATCTCAAAATAAAGAACAGGATCTCTACTTTCTAATAAAGTAAAATTTTCGAAAATAGGACACGAAATCTACTACGTAAGATTAAAAAATTTTTCCATGATGTCCAAAGTATGAAATGGAGAAATCACCATATTTTGCAAACTTTGAAAAGCTGTGTCTCAAAAACCAAAGGTCGCACAGCCAAGTCCTTTACAGATTCTGATTCAGGACATCCCAAATTATCATTTTCAATCGCTAAATCGAAATCTTAAAGTACATCAATTTTCGTGAAAAATTCAAAGAGGTTAATTTTTTTTCTCGATTTTTTGGTCAACATTTTTTTTGCTCAGAAATGGCTTGAATGGGTATCCTTCTTATAGATTTGAGTCTTAAGAATTCAGAAAAAGTATCCTTTATGCGATACTCCAACTATTTCGTGAGCTATGAAAAAAATTCTGTATCCTTATTTTGAATGTTATACGAAAATGTGAAATCCTGAATAAATTTATTCTAAATGGACTTTTTCACATGTTATTTTGCATGAAAGTGATCTCAAAATAAAGAACAGGATCTCTACTTTCTAATAAAGTAAAATTTTCGAAAATAGGACACGAAATCTACTACGTAGGATTAAAAAATATTTTCCATGATGTCCAAAGTATGAAATGGAGAAATCACCATATTTTGCAAACTTTGAAAAGCTGTGTCTCAAAAACCAAAGGTCGCACAGCCAAGTCCTTTACAGATTCAGATTCAGGACATCCCAAATTATCATTTTCAATCGCTAAATCGAAATCTTAAAGTACATCAATTTTCGTGAAAAATTCAAAGAGGTTAGCCTTTGATTTTTTTTCTCGATTTTTGGGTCAACATTTTTTTTGCTAGGAAATTGTTGAATGGGAATCCTTCTTATAGATTTGAGTCTTAAGAATTCAGAAAAAGTATCCTTTATGCGATACTCCAACTATTTTCTGAGCTATGAAAAAAATTCTGTATCCTTATTTTGAATGTTATATGAAAATGTGAAATCCTGAATAAATTTATTCTAAATGGACTTTTTCACATGTTATTTTGCATGAAATCTACTACGTAGGATTAAAAAATTTTTCCATGATGTCCAAAGTATGAAATTGAGAAATCACCATATTTTGCAAACTTTGAAAAGCTGTGTCTCAAAAACCAAAGGTCGCACAGCCAAGTCCTTTACAGATTCAGATTCAGGACATCCCAAATTATCATTTTCAATCGCTAAATCGAAATCTTAAAGTACATCAATTTTCGTGAAAAATTCAAAGAGGTTAGCCTTTGATTTTTTTTCTCGATTTTTGGGTCAACATTTTTTTTGCTAGGAAATTGTTGAATGGGAATCCTTCTTATAGATTTGAGTCTTAAGAATTCAGAAAAAGTATCCTTTATGCGATACTCCAAATATTTCGTGAGCTATGAAAAAAATTCTGTATCCTTATTTTGAATGTTATATGAAAATGTGAAATCCTGAATAAATTTATTCTAAATGGACTTTTTGACATGTTATTTTGCATGAAAGTGATCTCAAAATAAAGAACAGGATCTCTACTTTCTAATAAAGTAAAATTTTCGAAAATAGGACACGAAATCTACTACGTAAGATTAAAAAATATTTTCCATGATGTCCAAAGTATGAAATGGAGAAATCACCATATTTTGCAAACTTTGAAAAGCTGTGTCTCAAAAACCAAAGGTCGCACAGCCAAGTCCTTTACAGATTCAGATTCAGGACATCCCAAATTATCATTTTCAATCGCTAAATCGAAATCTTAAAGTACATCAATTTTCGTGAAAAATTCAAAGAGTAAGCCTTTGATTTTTTTTCTCGATTTTTGGGTCAACATTTTTTTTGCTCAGAAATGGCTTGAATGGGTATCCTTCTTATAGATTTGAGTCTTAGGAATTCAGAAAAAGTATCCTTTATGCGATACTCCAACTATTTCGTGAGCTATGAAAAAAATTCTGTATCCTTATTTTGAATGTTATATGAAAATGTGAAATCCTGAATAAATTTACTCTAAATGGACTTTTTCACATGTTATTTTGCATGAAAGTGATCTCAAAATAAAGAACAGGATCTCTACTTTCTAATAAAGTAAAATTTTCGAAAATAGGACACGAAATCTACTACGTAGGATTAAAAAATATTTTCCATGATGTCCAAAGTATGAAATGGAGAAATCACCATATTTTGCAAACTTTGAAAAGCTGTGTATCAAAAACCAAAGGTCGCACAGCCAAGTCCTTTACAGATTCAGATTCAGGACATCCAAAATTATCATTTTCAATCGCTAAATCGAAATCTTAAAGTACATCAATTTTCGTGAAAAATTCAAAGAGTAAGCCTTTGATTTTTTTTCTCGATTTTTGGGTCAACATTTTTTTTGCTCAGAAATGGCTTGAATGGGTATCCTTCTTATAGATTTGAGTCTTAGGAATTCAGAAAAAGTATCCTTTATGCGATACTCCAACTATTTCGTGAGCTATGAACAAAATTCTACACCCTTATTTTGAATGTTATATGAAAATGTGAAATCCTGAATAAATTTATTCTAAATGGACTTTTTCACATGTTATTTTGCATGAAAGTGATCTCAAAATAAAGAACAGGATCTCTACTTTCTAATAAAGTAAAATTTTCGAAAATAGGACACGAAATCTACTACGTAGGATTAAAAAATATTTTCCATGATGTCCAAAGTATGAAATGGAGAAATCACCATATTTTGCAAACTTTGAAAAGCTGTGTCTCAAAAACCAAAGGTCGCACAGCCAAGTCCTTTACAGATTCAGATTCAGGACATCCCAAATTATCATTTTCAATCGCTAAATCGAAATCTTAAAGTACATCAATTTTCGTGAAAAATTCAAAGAGGTGAGCTATGAAAAAAATTCTGTATCCTTATTTTGAATGTTATATGAAAATGTGAAATCCTGAATAAATTTATTCTAAATGGACTTTTTGACATGTTATTTTGCATGAAAGTGATCTCAAAATAAAGAACAGGATCTCTACTTTCTAATAAAGTAAAATTTTCGAAAATAGGACACGAAATCTACTACGTAGGATTAAAAAATATTTTCCATGATGTCCAAAGTATGAAATTGAGAAATCACCATATTTTGCAAACTTTGAAAAGCTGTGTATCAAAAACCAAAGGTCGCACAGCCAAGTCCTTTACAGATTCAGATTCAGGACATCCCAAATTATCATTTTCAATCGCTAAATCGAAATCTTAAAGTACATCAATTTTCGTGAAAAATTCAAAGAGGTTAGCCTTTGATTTTTTTTCTCGATTTTTGGGTCAACATTTTTTTTGCTCAGAAATGCTTGAATGGGTATCCTTCTTATAGACTTGAGTCTTAAGAATTCATAAAAAGTATCCTTTTTGCGGTACTCCAAATATTTCGTGAGCTATGAAAAAAATTCTGTATCCTTATTTTGAATGTTATATGAAAATGTGAAATCCTGAATAAATTTACTCTAAATGGACTTTTTCACATGTTATTTTGCATGAAAGTGATCTCAAAATAAAGAACAGGATCTCTACTTTCTAATAAAGTAAAATTTTCGAAAATAGGACACGAAATCTACTACGTAGGATTAAAAAATATTTTCCATGATGTCCAAAGTATGAAATGGAGAAATCACCATATTTTGCAAACTTTGAAAAGCTGTGTCTCAAAAACCAAAGGTCGCACAGCCAAGTCCTTTACAGATTCAGATTCAGGACATCCCAAATTATCATTTTCAATCGCTAAATCGAAATCTTAAAGTACATCAATTTTCGTGAAAAATTCAAAGAGGTTAGCCTTTGATTTTTTTTCTCGATTTTTGGGTCAACATTTTTTTTGCTAGGAAATTGTTGAATGGGAATCCTTCTTATAGATTTGAGTCTTAAGAATTCAGAAAAAGTATCCTTTATGCGATACTCCAACTATTTTCTGAGCTATGAAAAAAATTCTGTATCCTTATTTTGAATGTTATATGAAAATGTGAAATCCTGAATAAATTTATTCTAAATGGACTTTTTCACATGTTATTTTGCATGAAATCTACTACGTAGGATTAAAAAATTTTTCCATGATGTCCAAAGTATGAAATTGAGAAATCACCATATTTTGCAAACTTTGAAAAGCTGTGTCTCAAAAACCAAAGGTCGCACAGCCAAGTCCTTTACAGATTCAGATTCAGGACATCCCAAATTATCATTTTCAATCGCTAAATCGAAATCTTAAAGTACATCAATTTTCGTGAAAAATTCAAAGAGGTTAGCCTTTGATTTTTTTTCTCGATTTTTGGGTCAACATTTTTTTTGCTAGGAAATTGTTGAATGGGAATCCTTCTTATAGATTTGAGTCTTAAGAATTCAGAAAAAGTATCCTTTATGCGATACTCCAAATATTTCGTGAGCTATGAAAAAAATTCTGTATCCTTATTTTGAATGTTATATGAAAATGTGAAATCCTGAATAAATTTATTCTAAATGGACTTTTTGACATGTTATTTTGCATGAAAGTGATCTCAAAATAAAGAACAGGATCTCTACTTTCTAATAAAGTAAAATTTTCGAAAATAGGACACGAAATCTACTACGTAAGATTAAAAAATATTTTCCATGATGTCCAAAGTATGAAATGGAGAAATCACCATATTTTGCAAACTTTGAAAAGCTGTGTCTCAAAAACCAAAGGTCGCACAGCCAAGTCCTTTACAGATTCAGATTCAGGACATCCCAAATTATCATTTTCAATCGCTAAATCGAAATCTTAAAGTACATCAATTTTCGTGAAAAATTCAAAGAGTAAGCCTTTGATTTTTTTTCTCGATTTTTGGGTCAACATTTTTTTTGCTCAGAAATGGCTTGAATGGGTATCCTTCTTATAGATTTGAGTCTTAGGAATTCAGAAAAAGTATCCTTTATGCGATACTCCAACTATTTCGTGAGCTATGAAAAAAATTCTGTATCCTTATTTTGAATGTTATATGAAAATGTGAAATCCTGAATAAATTTACTCTAAATGGACTTTTTCACATGTTATTTTGCATGAAAGTGATCTCAAAATAAAGAACAGGATCTCTACTTTCTAATAAAGTAAAATTTTCGAAAATAGGACACGAAATCTACTACGTAGGATTAAAAAATATTTTCCATGATGTCCAAAGTATGAAATGGAGAAATCACCATATTTTGCAAACTTTGAAAAGCTGTGTATCAAAAACCAAAGGTCGCACAGCCAAGTCCTTTACAGATTCAGATTCAGGACATCCAAAATTATCATTTTCAATCGCTAAATCGAAATCTTAAAGTACATCAATTTTCGTGAAAAATTCAAAGAGTAAGCCTTTGATTTTTTTTCTCGATTTTTGGGTCAACATTTTTTTTGCTCAGAAATGGCTTGAATGGGTATCCTTCTTATAGATTTGAGTCTTAGGAATTCAGAAAAAGTATCCTTTATGCGATACTCCAACTATTTCGTGAGCTATGAACAAAATTCTACACCCTTATTTTGAATGTTATATGAAAATGTGAAATCCTGAATAAATTTATTCTAAATGGACTTTTTCACATGTTATTTTGCATGAAAGTGATCTCAAAATAAAGAACAGGATCTCTACTTTCTAATAAAGTAAAATTTTCGAAAATAGGACACGAAATCTACTACGTAGGATTAAAAAATATTTTCCATGATGTCCAAAGTATGAAATGGAGAAATCACCATATTTTGCAAACTTTGAAAAGCTGTGTCTCAAAAACCAAAGGTCGCACAGCCAAGTCCTTTACAGATTCAGATTCAGGACATCCCAAATTATCATTTTCAATCGCTAAATCGAAATCTTAAAGTACATCAATTTTCGTGAAAAATTCAAAGAGGTGAGCTATGAAAAAAATTCTGTATCCTTATTTTGAATGTTATATGAAAATGTGAAATCCTGAATAAATTTATTCTAAATGGACTTTTTGACATGTTATTTTGCATGAAAGTGATCTCAAAATAAAGAACAGGATCTCTACTTTCTAATAAAGTAAAATTTTCGAAAATAGGACACGAAATCTACTACGTAGGATTAAAAAATATTTTCCATGATGTCCAAAGTATGAAATTGAGAAATCACCATATTTTGCAAACTTTGAAAAGCTGTGTATCAAAAACCAAAGGTCGCACAGCCAAGTCCTTTACAGATTCAGATTCAGGACATCCCAAATTATCATTTTCAATCGCTAAATCGAAATCTTAAAGTACATCAATTTTCGTGAAAAATTCAAAGAGGTTAGCCTTTGATTTTTTTTCTCGATTTTTGGGTCAACATTTTTTTTGCTCAGAAATGCTTGAATGGGTATCCTTCTTATAGACTTGAGTCTTAAGAATTCATAAAAAGTATCCTTTTTGCGGTACTCCAAATATTTCGTGAGCTATGAAAAAAATTCTGTATCCTTATTTTGAATGTTATATGAAAATGTGAAATCCTGAACAAATTTATTCTAAATGGACTTTTTCACATGTTATTTTGCATGAAAGTGATCTCAAAATAAAGAACAGGATCTCTACTTTCTAATAAAGTAAAATTTTCGAAAATAGGACACGAAATCTACTACGTAGGATTAAAAAATTTTTTCCATGATGTCCAAAGTATGAAATGGAGAAATCGGGTTCGTAACGAAATCCGGAAAGACAAAATCCAGAAAGACAAAATCTAGAAAGACAAAATCCAGAAAAGACAAAATCCAGAAACGACAAAATCCAGAAACGACAAAATCCAGAAACGACAAAATCTAGAAACGACAAAATCTAGAAACGACAAAATCTAGAAACGACATAATCCAGAACGACAAAATCCAGAAAAAATCCAGAAGAAATCCAGAAGAAATTAGTTGGCGGCGCCAACTAATTTCTTCTGGATTTCTTCTGGATTTTTTTATAAACTCATAAAGGTACATATCTTGTGTTATATTTTAATAAAATCAGTTATCACTCATTTAGTTTAGCTCAGCAACATCAAAGTAACACACAAAATCACTGTAGTAACAAAACAATACCAAAGTAACACACAAAATCACTGTAGTAACAAAGCAACATCAAAGTAACACATAAAATCACTGTAGTAACAAAGCAACATCAAAGTAACACACAAAATTACTGTATCAAGAAAAGGTATAAAAACCTTACACTTAAGCCTTGATATCCTCATTCTAAGGTTTTTATTTTTGGTGATTAGTGAATTATTATAAAAAAAAAAGTGATAGACTGCATATTTTAAATTTGAAGAAATTTCAATTTGAACTAGTTTGGTGTTAATTTATTAAGAAATTAAGTTACTTAATTAATTGAATTTTTTTAATAATATTCTGTGTATTAATTGAAAAGATGAACGATAACGAACCAGTTTTAGAAATAATAGCTTCTAATAAAGGTGGTATAAAATTATCCCTTAATGGGTTTATATACCACGTAGACAAAAAAACGGAGAAAAGCATTAATTGGATATGTGAAAAAAGAAAATCTTTTCACTGTAAAGGAAGAGTTACAACAAATTATACAAGTGAAGGTCTACATACAATTGCACGATCTCCAACAATACATAACCACGATCCCATGGCGTCTGATAAAAGTGTTTATACAACAAATAGTTTAGTAAAAGATAAAGCAGCAAGAAGCGGATTGAAGTCATGCCAAATATTATCTTCTGCTACAACTAACTGTGAACCATTATGTAGGAAATATCTACCTTCGAAAAAAGCGCAAAATAGAAAGATTCAAAGAGTGCGACGTAAATTACTTTTCAAAGAGCCGAAAACCATTAGTGAAATAGATATTCCCGAAACATTACAAGTAGTTGAAGGAGAAAGATTCCTTCTGTCTTATAAAACTTTTGATGACGACTGCATAATTCTTATGGGAACAAAAGAAAATATTCATTGGTTGGCACAATCAGATATATGGATTATTGATGGAACATTTAAAGTAGTTCCGTCTTTGTTGCGACAACTTTTTACAATACATGGACGCGTTGGGAATCAGTCAAATAATGAAACAGTACCTCTTATTTACTGTTTAATGTCTCGTAAAAACATAAACTGTTATAATGAGATGTTATACGAATTATTAAGATCGGCAGCTGAATTCAATATATCTTTAAATCCAAACATAGTATTGTCAGACTTTGAAACAGCTAGTGTAAAATCTTTTAAAAGCTTTTTTCCGGATGCTATATATAAGGGCTGTTTCTTTCACTTTGGAAAAATTATTTGGCGCAAAATACAAAAAGAAAAGCTTGAGCGAAAATATGGAACAAACGAACAGTTCTCACTACAAATTAGGCAACTAAAAGCACTTGCTTTCGTACCTTCGGAAGAAGTTCCACAATACTATGAGGCAATAAAAACTTCTAATGCAGATTTCAAAAAAATTGCTAGTTTCCTTGAAACAAATTATATATATGGAAAAAAAAAAAAACGAGGAGTGCAAAATCCACCCGTATATCCTCCGTCATTTTGGTCAGTTTATGAGAACATTATAAACAATTTTCCACGAACGCAAAACAAAGTTGAAGCGTGGCATAGAAGATTGGGTTCATTAATAGGAACACACGCAAATTTATATAATTTGATACAAAATCTTCAAAAGGAGCAGATAATGATAAAAATATTAATAGAAAAAATTAATTCCGGAGAAAAACAACCAATAAAAAAGGCATATCAAGAAAAAGAAGAAAGAATTAATCTGATTTTATCTGAAAGAACAAATTACTCCAAAGAAGAATATTTAAGAAATATTGCCAAAAACTTTTCTTTGGCTTAATTTTTATTTTACTATATTAGAATATATTCAAATTTAGCTTATGTTTTTTTATTATATATTTTAACTATTTTATATTTAAATTCCTTTTATATTTTATCTATATTACACCTGAATTTAAAGTGTGATGATTTGAAACAATGTATCTTAGTATTTAAAAAATAGGTTTTATCTTCGTATGAAGTGCAATGTTTAAAAATAAAATTTAAAATCAAATAAATAAATAAATTAATATGTATTTTATTCAACATTTTCTCAATATTTTAGAAAATAAAAAAAAATTTTCATTTTTTGTTTGTCGCTCTGGATTTTGTCGTTTCTGGATTTTGTCGTTTCTAGATTTTGTCGTTTCTGGATTTTGTCGTTTCTGGATTTTTTCGTTTCTGAATTTTGTCGTTTCTGAATTTTGTCGTTTCTGGATTTTGTCTTTCTGGATTTTTTAAAAAGTTCTGAATTTTGTCGTTTCTGGATTTTGAAAATCTGGATTTTGTATGGATCCCGGAGAAATCACCATATTTTGCAAACTTTGAAAAGCTGTGTCTCAAAAACCAAAGGTCGCACAGCCAAGTCCTTTACAGATTCAGATTCAGGACATCCCAAATTATCATTTTCAATCGCTAAATCGAAATCTTAAAGTACATCAATTTTCGTGAAAAATTCAAAGAGGTTAGCCTTTGATTTTTTTTCTCGATTTTTGGGTCAACATTTTTTTTGCTAGGAAATTGTTGAATGGGAATCCTTCTTATAGATTTGAGTCTTAAGAATTCAGAAAAAGTATCCTTTATGCGATACTCCAACTATTTTCTGAGCTATGAAAAAAATTCTGTATCCTTATTTTGAATGTTATATGAAAATGTGAAATCCTGAATAAATTTATTCTAAATGGACTTTTTCACATGTTATTTTGCATGAAAGTGATCTCAAAATAAAGAACAGGATCTCTACTTTCTAATAAAGTAAAATTTTCGAAAATAGGACACGAAATCTACTACGTAGGATTAAAAAATATTTTCCATGATGTCCAAAGTATGAAATGGAGAAATCACCATATTTTGCAAACTTTGAAAAGCTGTGTCTCAAAAACCAAAGGTCGCACAGCCAAGTCCTTTACAGATTCAGATTCAGGACATCCCAAATTATCATTTTCAATCGCTAAATCGAAATCTTAAAGTACATCAATTTTCGTGAAAAATTCAAAGAGTAAGCCTTTGATTTTTTTTCTCGATTTTTGGGTCAACATTTTTTTTGCTCAGAAATGGCTTGAATGGGTATCCTTCTTATAGACTTGAGTCTTAGGAATTCATAAAAAGTATCCTTTTTGCGGTACTCCAAATATTTCGTGAGCTATGAAAAAAATTCTGTATCCTTATTTTGAATGTTATATGAAAATGTGAAATCCTGAATAAATTTATTCTAAATGGACTTTTTGACATGTTATTTTGCATGAAAGTGATCTCAAAATAAAGAACAGGATCTCTACTTTCTAATAAAGTAAAATTTTCGAAAATAGGACACGAAATCTACTACGTAAGATTAAAAAATTTTTCCATGATGTCCAAAGTATGAAATGGAGAAATCACCATATTTTGCAAACTTTGAAAAGCTGTGTCTCAAAAACCAAAGGTCGCACAGCCAAGTCCTTTACAGATTCAGATTCAGGACATCCCAAATTATCATTTTCAATCGCTAAATCGAAATCTTAAAGTACATCAATTTTCGTGAAAAATTCAAAGAGTAAGCCTTTGATTTTTTTTCTCGATTTTTGGGTCAACATTTTTTTTGCTCAGAAATGGCTTGAATGGGTATCCTTCTTATAGATTTGAGTCTTAGGAATTCAGAAAAAGTATCCTTTATGCGATACTCCAACTATTTTCTGAGCTATGAAAAAAATTCTGTATCCTTATTTTGAATGTTATATGAAAATGTGAAATCCTGAATAAATTTACTCTAAATGGACTTTTTCACATGTTATTTTGCATGAAAGTGATCTCAAAATAAAGAACAGGATCTCTACTTTCTAATAAAGTAAAATTTTCGAAAATAGGACACGAAATCTACTACGTAGGATTAAAAAATATTTTCCATGATGTCCAAAGTATGAAATGGAGAAATCACCATATTTTGCAAACTTTGAAAAGCTGTGTCTCAAAAACCAAAGGTCGCACAGCCAAGTCCTTTACAGATTCAGATTCAGGACATCCCAAATTATCATTTTCAATCGCTAAATCGAAATCTTAAAGTACATCAATTTTCGTGAAAAATTCAAAGAGGTTAGCCTTTGATTTTTTTTCTCGATTTTTGGGTCAACATTTTTTTTGCTCAGAAATGCTTGAATGGGTATCCTTCTTATAGACTTGAGTCTTAAGAATTCATAAAAAGTATCCTTTTTGCGGTACTCCAAATATTTCGTGAGCTATGAAAAAAATTCTGTATCCTTATTTTGAATGTTATAAGAAAATGTGAAATCCTGAACAAATTTATTCTAAATGGACTTTTTCACATGTTATTTTGCATGAAAGTGATCTCAAAATAAAGAACAGGATCTCTACTTTCTAATAAAGTAAAATTTTCGAAAATAGGACACGAAATCTACTACGTAGGAT
The DNA here is from genome assembly GCA_932526495.1 of Bombylius major. Lineage (NCBI taxonomy): Eukaryota > Metazoa > Arthropoda > Insecta > Diptera > Bombyliidae > Bombylius > Bombylius major. The sequence continues at coordinate 33,914,309 of OW052047.1, forward strand.
TAAAAAATATTTTCCATGATGTCCAAAGTATGAAATTGAGAAATCACCATATTTTGCAAACTTTGAAAAGCTGTGTCTCAAAAACCAAAGGTCGCACAGCCAAGTCCTTTACAGATTCAGATTCAGGACATCCCAAATTATCATTTTCAATCGCTAAATCGAAATCTTAAAGTACATCAATTTTCGTGAAAAATTCAAAAAGGTTAGCCTTTGATTTTTTTTCTCGATTTTTGGGTCAACATTTTTTTTGCTAGGAAATTGTTGAATGGGAATCCTTCTTATAGATTTGAGTCTTAAGAATTCAGAAAAAGTATCCTTTATGCGATACTCCAACTATTTTCTGAGCTATGAAAAAAATTCTGTATCCTTATTTTGAATGTTATATGAAAATGTGAAATCCTGAATAAATTTACTCTAAATGGACTTTTTCACATGTTATTTTGCATGAAAGTGATCTCAAAATAAAGAACAGGATCTCTACTTTCTAATAAAGTAAAATTTTCGAAAATAGGACACGAAATCTACTACGTAGGATTAAAAAATATTTTCCATGATGTCCAAAGTATGAAATGGAGAAATCACCATATTTTGCAAACTTTGAAAAGCTGTGTCTCAAAAACCAAAGGTCGCACAGCCAAGTCCTTTACAGATTCAGATTCAGGACATCCCAAATTATCATTTTCAATCGCTAAATCGAAATCTTAAAGTACATCAATTTTCGTGAAAAATTCAAAGAGGTTAGCCTTTGATTTTTTTTCTCGATTTTTGGGTCAACATTTTTTTTGCTAGGAAATTGTTGAATGGGTATCCTTCTTATAGATTTGAGTCTTAGGAATTCATAAAAAGTATCCTTTATGCGATACTCCAACTATTTCGTGAGCTATGAAAAAAATTCTATATCCTTATTTTGAATGTTATATGAAAATGTGAAATCCTGAATAAATTTATTCTAAATGGACTTTTTCACATGTTATTTTGCATGAAAGTGATCTCAAAATAAAGAACAGGATCTCTACTTTCTAATAAAGTAAAATTTTCGAAAATAGGACACGAAATCTACTACGTAGGATTAAAAAATATTTTCCATGATGTCCAAAGTATGAAATGGAGAAATCACCATATTTTGCAAACTTTGAAAAGCTGTGTCTCAAAAACCAAAGGTCGCACAGCCAAGTCCTTTACAGATTCAGATTCAGGACATCCCAAATTATCATTTTCAATCGCTAAATCGAAATCTTAAAGTACATCAATTTTCGTGAAAAATTCAAAGAGGTTAGCCTTTGATTTTTTTTCTCGATTTTTAGGTCAACATTTTTTTTGCTCAGAAATGGCTTGAATGGGTATCCTTCTTATAGACTTGAGTCTTAGGAATTCATAAAAAGTATCCTTTTTGCGGTACTCCAAATATTTCGTGAGCTATGAAAAAAATTCTGTATCCTTATTTTGAATGTTATATGAAAATGTGAAATCCTGAATAAATTTATTCTAAATGGACTTTTTCACATGTTATTTTGCATGAAATCTACTACGTAGGATTAAAAAATTTTTCCATGATGTCCAAAGTATGAAATTGAGAAATCACCATATTTTGCAAACTTTGAAAAGCTGTGTCTCAAAAACCAAAGGTCGCACAGCCAAGTCCTTTACAGATTCAGATTCAGGACATCCCAAATTATCATTTTCAATCGCTAAATCGAAATCTTAAAGTACATCAATTTTCGTGAAAAATTCAAAGAGGTTAGCCTTTGATTTTTTTTCTCGATTTTTGGGTCAACATTTTTTTTGCTAGGAAATTGTTGAATGGGAATCCTTCTTATAGATTTGAGTCTTAAGAATTCAGAAAAAGTATCCTTTATGCGATACTCCAACTATTTTCTGAGCTATGAAAAAAATTCTGTATCCTTATTTTGAATGTTATATGAAAATGTGAAATCCTGAATAAATTTATTCTAAATGGACTTTTTCACATGTTATTTTGCATGAAAGTGATCTCAAAATAAAGAACAGGATCTCTACTTTCTAATAAAGTAAAATTTTCGAAAATAGGACACGAAATCTACTACGTAGGATTAAAAAATATTTTCCATGATGTCCAAAGTATGAAATGGAGAAATCACCATATTTTGCAAACTTTGAAAAGCTGTGTCTCAAAAACCAAAGGTCGCACAGCCAAGTCCTTTACAGATTCAGATTCAGGACATCCCAAATTATCATTTTCAATCGCTAAATCGAAATCTTAAAGTACATCAATTTTCGTGAAAAATTCAAAGAGTAAGCCTTTGATTTTTTTTCTCGATTTTTGGGTCAACATTTTTTTTGCTCAGAAATGGCTTGAATGGGTATCCTTCTTATAGACTTGAGTCTTAGGAATTCATAAAAAGTATCCTTTTTGCGGTACTCCAAATATTTCGTGAGCTATGAAAAAAATTCTGTATCCTTATTTTGAATGTTATATGAAAATGTGAAATCCTGAATAAATTTATTCTAAATGGACTTTTTGACATGTTATTTTGCATGAAAGTGATCTCAAAATAAAGAACAGGATCTCTACTTTCTAATAAAGTAAAATTTTCGAAAATAGGACACGAAATCTACTACGTAAGATTAAAAAATTTTTCCATGATGTCCAAAGTATGAAATGGAGAAATCACCATATTTTGCAAACTTTGAAAAGCTGTGTCTCAAAAACCAAAGGTCGCACAGCCAAGTCCTTTACAGATTCAGATTCAGGACATCCCAAATTATCATTTTCAATCGCTAAATCGAAATCTTAAAGTACATCAATTTTCGTGAAAAATTCAAAGAGTAAGCCTTTGATTTTTTTTCTCGATTTTTGGGTCAACATTTTTTTTGCTCAGAAATGGCTTGAATGGGTATCCTTCTTATAGATTTGAGTCTTAGGAATTCAGAAAAAGTATCCTTTATGCGATACTCCAACTATTTTCTGAGCTATGAAAAAAATTCTGTATCCTTATTTTGAATGTTATATGAAAATGTGAAATCCTGAATAAATTTACTCTAAATGGACTTTTTCACATGTTATTTTGCATGAAAGTGATCTCAAAATAAAGAACAGGATCTCTACTTTCTAATAAAGTAAAATTTTCGAAAATAGGACACGAAATCTACTACGTAGGATTAAAAAATATTTTCCATGATGTCCAAAGTATGAAATGGAGAAATCACCATATTTTGCAAACTTTGAAAAGCTGTGTCTCAAAAACCAAAGGTCGCACAGCCAAGTCCTTTACAGATTCAGATTCAGGACATCCCAAATTATCATTTTCAATCGCTAAATCGAAATCTTAAAGTACATCAATTTTCGTGAAAAATTCAAAGAGGTTAGCCTTTGATTTTTTTTCTCGATTTTTGGGTCAACATTTTTTTTGCTCAGAAATGCTTGAATGGGTATCCTTCTTATAGACTTGAGTCTTAAGAATTCATAAAAAGTATCCTTTATGCGGTACTCCAAATATTTCGTGAGCTATGAAAAAAATTCTGTATCCTTATTTTGAATGTTATAAGAAAATGTGAAATCCTGAACAAATTTATTCTAAATGGACTTTTTCACATGTTATTTTGCATGAAAGTGATCTCAAAATAAAGAACAGGATCTCTACTTTCTAATAAAGTAAAATTTTCGAAAATAGGACACGAAATCTACTACGTAGGATTAAAAAATATTTTCCATGATGTCCAAAGTATGAAATGGAGAAATCACCATATTTTGCAAACTTTGAAAAGCTGTGTCTCAAAAACCAAAGGTCGCACAGCCAAGTCCTTTACAGATTCAGATTCAGGACATCCCAAATTATCATTTTCAATCGCTAAATCGAAATCTTAAAGTACATCAATTTTCGTGAAAAATTCAAAGAGGTTAGCCTTTGATTTTTTTTCTCGATTTTTAGGTCAACATTTTTTTTGCTCAGAAATGAGTTAAATGGGTATCCTTCTTATAGATTTGAGTCTTAAGAATTCATAAAAAGTATCCTTTATGCGATACTCCAACTATTTCGTGAGCTATAAAAAAAAATTCTGTATCCTTATTTTGAATGTTATATGAAAATGTGAAATCCTGAATAAATTTACTCTAAATGGACTTTTTCACATGTTATTTTGCATGAAAGTGATCTCAAAATAAAGAACAGGATCTCTTCTTTCTAATAAAGTAAAATTTTCGAAAATAGGACACGAAATCTACTACGTAGGATTAAAAAATATTTTCCATGATGTCCAAAGTATGAAATGGAGAAATCACCATATTTTGCAAACTTTGAAAAGCTGTGTCTCAAAAACCAAAGGTCGCACAGCCAAGTCCTTTACAGATTCAGATTCAGGACATCCCAAATTATCATTTTCAATCGCTAAATCGAAATCTTAAAGTACATCAATTTTCGTGAAAAATTCAAAGAGGTTAGCCTTTGATTTTTTTTCTCGATTTTTGGGTCAACATTTTTTTTGCTAGGAAATTGTTGAATGGGAATCCTTCTTATAGATTTGAGTCTTAAGAATTCAGAAAAAGTATCCTTTATGCGATACTCCAACTATTTTCTGAGCTATGAAAAAAATTCTGTATCCTTATTTTGAATGTTATATGAAAATGTGAAATCCTGAATAAATTTACTCTAAATGGACTTTTTCACATGTTATTTTGCATGAAAGTGATCTCAAAATAAAGAACAGGATCTCTACTTTCTAATAAAGTAAAATTTTCGAAAATAGGACACGAAATCTACTACGTAGGATTAAAAAATATTTTCCATGATGTCCAAAGTATGAAATGGAGAAATCACCATATTTTGCAAACTTTGAAAAGCTGTGTCTCAAAAACCAAAGGTCGCACAGCCAATTCCTTTACAGATTCAGATTCAGGACATCCCAAATTATCATTTTCAATCGCTAAATCGAAATCTTAAAGTACATCAATTTTCGTGAAAAATTCAAAGAGGTTAGCCTTTGATTTTTTTTCTCGATTTTTAGGTCAACATTTTTTTTGCTCAGAAATGAGTTAAATGGGTATCCTTCTTATAGATTTGAGTCTTAAGAATTCATAAAAAGTATCCTTTATGCGATACTCCAACTATTTCGTGAGCTATAAAAAAAAATTCTGTATCCTTATTTTGAATGTTATATGAAAATGTGAAATCCTGAATAAATTTACTCTAAATGGACTTTTTCACATGTTATTTTGCATGAAAGTGATCTCAAAATAAAGAACAGGATCTCTACTTTCTAATAAAGTAAAATTTTCGAAAATAGGACACGAAATCTACTACGTAGGATTAAAAAATATTTTCCATGATGTCCAAAGTATGAAATGGAGAAATCACCATATTTTGCAAACTTTGAAAAGCTGTGTCTCAAAAACCAAAGGTCGCACAGCCAAGTCCTTTACAGATTCAGATTCAGGACATCCCAAATTATCATTTTCAATCGCTAAATCGAAATCTTAAAGTACATCAATTTTCGTGAAAAATTCAAAGAGGTTAGCCTTTGATTTTTTTTCTCGATTTTTGGGTCAACATTTTTTTTGCTAGGAAATGGCTTGAATGGGTATCCTTCTTATAGACTTGAGTCTTAGGAATTCATAAAAAGTATCCTTTTTGCGGTACTCCAAATATTTCGTGAGCTATGAAAAAAATTCTGTATCCTTATTTTGAATGTTATATGAAAATGTGAAATCCTGAATAAATTTATTCTAAATGGACTTTTTGACATGTTATTTTGCATGAAAGTGATCTCAAAATAAAGAACAGGATCTCTACTTTCTAATAAAGTAAAATTTTCGAAAATAGGACACGAAATCTACTACGTAAGATTAAAAAATTTTTCCATGATGTCCAAAGTATGAAATGGAGAAATCACCATATTTTGCAAACTTTGAAAAGCTGTGTCTCAAAAACCAAAGGTCGCACAGCCAAGTCCTTTACAGATTCAGATTCAGGACATCCCAAATTATCATTTTCAATAGCTAAATCGAAATCTTAAAGTACATCAATTTTCGTGAAAAATTCAAAGAGTAAGCCTTTGATTTTTTTTCTCGATTTTTGGGTCAACATTTTTTTTGCTCAGAAATGGCTTGAATGGGTATCCTTCTTATAGATTTGAGTCTTAGGAATTCAGAAAAAGTATCCTTTATGCGATACTCCAACTATTTTCTGAGCTATGAAAAAAATTCTGTATCCTTATTTTGAATGTTATATGAAAATGTGAAATCCTGAATAAATTTACTCTAAATGGACTTTTTCACATGTTATTTTGCATGAAAGTGATCTCAAAATAAAGAACAGGATCTCTACTTTCTAATAAAGTAAAATTTTCGAAAATAGGACACGAAATCTACTACGTAGGATTAAAAAATATTTTCCATGATGTCCAAAGTATGAAATGGAGAAATCACCATATTTTGCAAACTTTGAAAAGCTGTGTCTCAAAAACCAAAGGTCGCACAGCCAAGTCCTTTACAGATTCAGATTCAGGACATCCCAAATTATCATTTTCAATCGCTAAATCGAAATCTTAAAGTACATCAATTTTCGTGAAAAATTCAAAGAGGTTAGCCTTTGATTTTTTTTCTCGATTTTTGGGTCAACATTTTTTTTGCTCAGAAATGCTTGAATGGGTATCCTTCTTATAGACTTGAGTCTTAAGAATTCATAAAAAGTATCCTTTATGCGGTACTCCAAATATTTCGTGAGCTATGAAAAAAATTCTGTATCCTTATTTTGAATGTTATAAGAAAATGTGAAATCCTGAACAAATTTATTCTAAATGGACTTTTTCACATGTTATTTTGCATGAAAGTGATCTCAAAATAAAGAACAGGATCTCTACTTTCTAATAAAGTAAAATTTTCGAAAATAGGACACGAAATCTACTACGTAGGATTAAAAAATATTTTCCATGATGTCCAAAGTATGAAATTGAGAAATCACCATATTTTGCAAACTTTGAAAAGCTGTGTCTCAAAAACCAAAGGTCGCACAGCCAAGTCCTTTACAGATTCAGATTCAGGACATCCCAAATTATCATTTTCAATCGCTAAATCGAAATCTTAAAGTACATCAATTTTCGTGAAAAATTCAAAAAGGTTAGCCTTTGATTTTTTTTCTCGATTTTTGGGTCAACATTTTTTTTGCTAGGAAATTGTTGAATGGGAATCCTTCTTATAGATTTGAGTCTTAAGAATTCAGAAAAAGTATCCTTTATGCGATACTCCAACTATTTTCTGAGCTATGAAAAAAATTCTGTATCCTTATTTTGAATGTTATATGAAAATGTGAAATCCTGAATAAATTTACTCTAAATGGACTTTTTCACATGTTATTTTGCATGAAAGTGATCTCAAAATAAAGAACAGGATCTCTACTTTCTAATAAAGTAAAATTTTCGAAAATAGGACACGAAATCTACTACGTAGGATTAAAAAATATTTTCCATGATGTCCAAAGTATGAAATGGAGAAATCACCATATTTTGCAAACTTTGAAAAGCTGTGTCTCAAAAACCAAAGGTCGCACAGCCAATTCCTTTACAGATTCAGATTCAGGACATCCCAAATTATCATTTTCAATCGCTAAATCGAAATCTTAAAGTACATCAATTTTCGTGAAAAATTCAAAGAGGTTAGCCTTTGATTTTTTTTCTCGATTTTTAGGTCAACATTTTTTTTGCTCAGAAATGAGTTAAATGGGTATCCTTCTTATAGATTTGAGTCTTAAGAATTCATAAAAAGTATCCTTTATGCGATACTCCAACTATTTCGTGAGCTATAAAAAAAAATTCTGTATCCTTATTTTGAATGTTATATGAAAATGTGAAATCCTGAATAAATTTACTCTAAATGGACTTTTTCACATGTTATTTTGCATGAAAGTGATCTCAAAATAAAGAACAGGATCTCTACTTTCTAATAAAGTAAAATTTTCGAAAATAGGACACGAAATCTACTACGTAGGATTAAAAAATATTTTCCATGATGTCCAAAGTATGAAATGGAGAAATCACCATATTTTGCAAACTTTGAAAAGCTGTGTCTCAAAAACCAAAGGTCGCACAGCCAAGTCCTTTACAGATTCAGATTCAGGACATCCCAAATTATCATTTTCAATCGCTAAATCGAAATCTTAAAGTACATCAATTTTCGTGAAAAATTCAAAGAGGTTAGCCTTTGATTTTTTTTCTCGATTTTTGGGTCAACATTTTTTTTGCTAGGAAATTGTTGAATGGGAATCCTTCTTATAGATTTGAGTCTTAAGAATTCAGAAAAAGTATCCTTTATGCGATACTCCAACTATTTTCTGAACTATGAAAAAAATTCTGTATCCTTATTTTGAATGTTATATGAAAATGTGAAATCCTGAATAAATTTATTCTAAATGGACTTTTTCACATGTTATTTTGCATGAAAGTGATCTCAAAATAAAGAACAGGATCTCTACTTTCTAATAAAGTAAAATTTTCGAAAATAGGACACGAAATCTACTACGTAGGATTAAAAAATATTTTCCATGATGTCCAAAGTATGAAATGGAGAAATCACCATATTTTGCAAACTTTGAAAAGCTGTGTCTCAAAAACCAAAGGTCGCACAGCCAAGTCCTTTACAGATTCAGATTCAGGACATCCCAAATTATCATTTTCAATCGCTAAATCGAAATCTTAAAGTACATCAATTTTCGTGAAAAATTCAAAGAGGTTAGCCTTTGATTTTTTTTCTCGATTTTTAGGTCAACATTTTTTTTGCTCAGAAATGAGTTGAATGGGTATCCTTCTTATAGATTTGAGTCTTAAGAATTCATAAAAAGTATCCTTTATGCGATACTCCAACTATTTCGTGAGCTATAAAAAAAAATTCTGTATCCTTATTTTGAATGTTATATGAAAATGTGAAATCCTGAATAAATTTATTCTAAATGGACTTTTTCACATGTTATTTTGCATGAAATCTACTACGTAGGATTAAAAAATTTTTCCATGATGTCCAAAGTATGAAATTGAGAAATCACCATATTTTGCAAACTTTGAAAAGCTGTGTCTCAAAAACCAAAGGTCGCACAGCCAAGTCCTTTACAGATTCAGATTCAGGACATCCCAAATTATCATTTTCAATCGCTAAATCGAAATCTTAAAGTACATCAATTTTCGTGAAAAATTCAAAGAGGTTAGCCTTTGATTTTTTTTCTCGATTTTTGGGTCAACATTTTTTTTGCTCAGAAATGCTTGAATGGGTATCCTTCTTATAGATTTGAGTCTTAGGAATTCATAAAAAGTATCCTTTATGCGATACTCCAACTATTTCGTGAGCTATGAAAAAAATTCTGTATCCTTATTTTGAATGTTATATGAAAATGTGAAATCCTGAATAAATTTACTCTAAATGGACTTTTTCACATGTTATTTTGCATGAAGGTGATCTCAAAATAAAGAACAGGATCTCTACTTTCTAATAAAGTAAAATTTTCGAAAATAGGACACGAAATCTACTACGTAGGATTAAAAAATATTTTCCATGATGTCCAAAGTATGAAATGGAGAAATCACCATATTTTGCAAACTTTGAAAAGCTGTGTCTCAAAAACCAAAGGTCGCACAGCCAAGTCCTTTATAGATTCAGATTCAGGACATCCCAAATTATCATTTTCAATCGCTAAATCGAAATCTTAAAGTACATCAATTTTCGTGAAAAATTCAAAGAGGTTAGCCTTTGATTTTTTTTCTCGATTTTTGGGTCAACATTTTTTTTGCTCAGAAATGCTTGAATGGGTATCCTTCTTATAGACTTGAGTCTTAAGAATTCATAAAAAGTATCCTTTTTGCGGTACTCCAAATATTTCGTGAGCTATGAAAAAAATTCTGTATCCTTATTTTGAATGTTATATGAAAATGTGAAATCCTGAACAAATTTATTCTAAATGGACTTTTTCACATGTTATTTTGCATGAAAGTGATCTCAAAATAAAGAACAGGATCTCTACTTTCTAATAAAGTAAAATTTTCGAAAATAGGACACGAAATCTACTACGTAGGATTAAAAAATATTTTCCATGATGTCCAAAGTATGAAATGGAGAAATCACCATATTTTGCAAACTTTGAAAAGCTGTGTCTCAAAAACCAAAGGTCGCACAGCCAAGTCCTTTACAGATTCAGATTCAGGACATCCTAGATTATCATTTTCAATCGCTAAATCGAAATCTTAAAGTACATCAATTTTCGTGAAAAATTCAAAGAGGTTAATTTTTTTTCTCGATTTTTGGGTCAACATTTTTTTTGCTCAGAAATGAGTTGAATGGGTATCCTTCTTATAGATTTAAGTCTTAAGAATTCATAAAAAGTATCCTTTATGCGATACTCCAACTATTTCGTGAGCTATAAAAAAAAATTCTGTATCCTTATTTTGAATGTTATATGAAAATGTGAAATCCTGAATAAATTTATTCTAAATGGACTTTTTCACATGTTATTTTGCATGAAATCTACTACGTAGGATTAAAAAATTTTTCCATGATGTCCAAAGTATGAAATGGAGAAATCACCATATTTTGCAAACTTTGAAAAGCTGTGTCTCAAAAACCAAAGGTCGCACAGCCAAGTCCTTTACAGATTCAGATTCAGGACATCCCAAATTATCATTTTCAATCGCTAAATCGAAATCTTAAAGTACATCAATTTTCGTGAAAAATTCAAAGAGGTTAGCCTTTGATTTTTTTTCTCGATTTTTGGGTCAACATTTTTTTTGCTAGGAAATTGTTGAATGGGAATCCTTCTTATAGATTTGAGTCTTAGGAATTCATAAAAAGTATCCTTTATGCGATACTCCAACTATTTCGTGAGCTATGAAAAAAATTCTGTATCCTTATTTTGAATGTTATATGAAAATGTGAAATCCTGAATAAATTTACTCTAAATGGACTTTTTCACATGTTATTTTGCATGAAAGTGATCTCAAAATAAAGAACAGGATCTCTACTTTCTAATAAAGTAAAATTTTCGAAAATAGGACACGAAATCTACTACGTAGGATTAAAAAATATTTTCCATGATGTCCAAAGTATGAAATGGAGAAATCACCATATTTTGCAAACTTTGAAAAGCTGTGTCTCAAAAACCAAAGGTCGCACAGCCAAGTCCTTTACAGATTCAGATTCAGGACATCCCAAATTATCATTTTCAATCGCTAAATCGAAATCTTAAAGTACATCAATTTTCGTGAAAAATTCAAAGAGGTTAGCCTTTGATTTTTTTTCTCGATTTTTAGGTCAAAATTTTTTTTTGCCCAGAAATGAGTTGAATGGGTATCCTTCTTATAGATTTGAGTCTTAAGAATTCATAAAAAGTATCCTTTATGCGATACTCCAACTATTTCGTGAGCTATAAAAAAAAATTCTGTATCCTTATTTTGAATGTTATATGAAAATGTGAAATCCTGAATAAATTTATTCTAAATGGACTTTTTCACATGTTATTTTGCATGAAATCTACTACGTAGGATTAAAAAATTTTTCCATGATGTCCAAAGTATGAAATTGAGAAATCACCATATTTTGCAAACTTTGAAAAGCTGTGTCTCAAAAACCAAAGGTCGCACAGCCAAGTCCTTTACAGATTCAGATTCAGGACATCCCAAATTATCATTTTCAATCGCTAAATCGAAATCTTAAAGTACATCAATTTTCGTGAAAAATTCAAAGAGTAAGCCTTTGATTTTTTTTCTCGATTTTTGGGTCAACATTTTTTTTGCTCAGAAATGCTTGAATGGGTATCCTTCTTATAGATTTGAGTCTTAGGAATTCATAAAAAGTATCCTTTATGCGATACTCCAACTATTTCGTGAGCTATGAAAAAAATTCTGTATCCTTATTTTGAATGTTATATGAAAATGTGAAATCCTGAATAAATTTATTCTGAATGGACTTTTTCACATGTTATTTTGCATGAAAGTGATCTCAAAATAAAGAACAGGATCTCTACTTTCTAATAAAGTAAAATTTTCGAAAATAGGACACGAAATCTACTACGTAGGATTAAAAAAATTTTTCCATGATGTCCAAAGTATGAAATTGAGAAATCACCATATTTTGCAAACTTTGAAAAGCTGTGTCTCAAAAACCAAAGGTCGCACAGCCAAGTCCTTTACAGATTCAGATTCAGGACATCCCAAATTATCATTTTCAATCGCTAAATCGAAATCTTAAAGTACATCAATTTTCGTGAAAAATTCAAAGAGGTTAGCCTTTGATTTTTTTTCTCGATTTTTGGGTCAACATTTTTTTTGCTAGGAAATTGTTGAATGGGAATCCTTCTTATAGATTTGAGTCTTAAGAATTCAGAAAAAGTATCCTTTATGCGATACTCCAACTATTTTCTGAGCTATGAAAAAAATTCTGTATCCTTATTTTGAATGTTATATGAAAATGTGAAATCCTGAATAAATTTATTCTAAATGGACTTTTTCACATGTTATTTTGCATGAAAGTGATCTCAAAATAAAGAACAGGATCTCTACTTTCTAATAAAGTAAAATTTTCGAAAATAGGACACGAAATCTACTACGTAGGATTAAAAAATATTTTCCATGATGTCCAAAGTATGAAATGGAGAAATCACCATATTTTGCAAACTTTGAAAAGCTGTGTCTCAAAAACCAAAGGTCGCACAGCCAAGTCCTTTACAGATTCAGATTCAGGACATCCCAAATTATCATTTTCAATCGCTAAATCGAAATCTTAAAGTACATCAATTTTCGTGAAAAATTCAAAGAGGTTAGCCTTTGATTTTTTTTCTCGATTTTTGGGTCAACATTTTTTTTGCTCAGAAATGAGTTGAATGGGTATCCTTCTTATAGATTTGAGTCTTAAGAATTCATAAAAAGTATCCTTTATGCGATACTCCAACTATTTCGTGAGCTATAAAAAAAAATTCTGTATCCTTATTTTGAATGTTATATGAAAATGTGAAATCCTGAATAAATTTATTCTAAATGGACTTTTTCACATGTTATTTTGCATGAAAGTGATCTCAAAATAAAGAACAGGATCTCTACTTTCTAATAAAGTAAAATTTTCGAAAATAGGACACGAAATCTACTACGTAGGATTAAAAAATTTTTCCATGATGTCCAAAGTATGAAATTGAGAAATCACCATATTTTGCAAACTTTGAAAAGCTGTGTCTCAAAAACCAAAGGTCGCACAGCCAAGTCCTTTACAGATTCAGATTCAGGACATCCCAAATTATCATTTTCAATCGCTAAATAGAAATCTTAAAGTACATCAATTTTCGTGAAAAATTCAAAGAGGTTAGCCTTTGATTTTTTTTCTCGATTTTTGGGTCAACATTTTTTTTGCTCAGAAATGGCTTGAATGGGTATCCTTCTTATAGACTTGAGTCTTAAGAATTCATAAAAAGTATCCTTTATGCGATACTCCAACTATTTTGTGAGCTATGAAAAAAATTCTGTATCCTTATTTTGAATGTTATATGAAAATGTGAAATCCTGAATAAATTTATTCTAAATGGACTTTTTCACATGTTATTTTGCATGAAAGTGATCTCAAAATAAAGAACAGGATCTCTACTTTCTAATAAAGTAAAATTTTCGAAAATAGGACACGAAATCTACTACGTAGGATTAAAAAATTTTTCCATGATGTCCAAAGTATGAAATGGAGAAATCACCATATTTTGCAAACTTTGAAAAGCTGTGTCTCAAAAACCAAAGGTCGCACAGCCAAGTCCTTTACAGATTCAGATTCAGGACATCCCAAATTATCATTTTCAATCGCTAAATCGAAATCTTAAAGTATATCAATTTTCGTGAAAAATTCAAAGAGTAAGCCTTTGATTTTTTTTCTCGATTTTTGGGTCAACAATTTTTTCGCTCAGAAATGGCTTGAATGGGTATCCTTCTTATAGATTTGAGTCTTAGGAATTCATAAAAAGTATCCTTTATGCGATACTCCAACTATTTCGTGAGCTATGAAAAAAATTCTGTATCCTTATTTTGAATGTTATATGAAAATGTGAAATCCTGAATAAATTTATTCTAAATGGACTTTTTCACATGTTATTTTGCATGAAAGTGATCTCAAAATAAAGAACAGGATCTCTACTTTCTAATAAAGTAAAATTTTCGAAAATAGGACACGAAATCTACTACGTAGGATTAAAAAATATTTTCCATGATGTCCAAAGTATGAAATGGAGAAATCACCATATTTTGCAAACTTTGAAAAGCGGTGTCTCAAAAACCAAAGGTCGCACAGCCAAGTCCTTTACAGATTCAGATTCAGGACATCCCAAATTATCATTTTCAATCGCTAAATCGAAATCTTAAAGTACATCAATTTTCGTGAAAAATTCAAAGAGGTTAGCCTTTGATTTTTTTTCTCGATTTTTGGGTCAACATTTTTTTTGCTCAGAAATGGCTTGAATGGGTATCCTTCTTATAGATTTGAGTCTTAGGAATTCATAAAAAGTATCCTTTATGCGATACTCCAACTATTTCGTGAGCTATGAAAAAAATTCTGTATCCTTATTTTGAATGTTATATGAAAATGTGAAATCCTGAATAAATTTATTCTAAATGGACTTTTTCACATGTTATTTTGCATGAAAGTGATCTCAAAATAAAGAACAGGATCTCTACTTTCTAATAAAGTAAAATTTTCGAAAATAGGACACGAAATCTACTACGTAGGATTAAAAAATATTTTCCATGATGTCCAAAGTATGAAATGGAGAAATCACCATATTTTGCAAACTTTGAAAAGCTGTGTCTCAAAAACCAAAGGTCGCACAGCCAAGTCCTTTACAGATTCAGATTCAGGACATCCCAAATTATCATTTTCAATCGCTAAATCGAAATCTTAAAGTACATCAATTTTCGTGAAAAATTCAAAGAGTAAGCCTTTGATTTTTTTTCTCGATTTTTGGGTCAACATTTTTTTTGCTCAGAAATGGCTTGAATGGGTATCCTTCTTATAGATTTGAGTCTTAAGAATTCAGAAAAAGTATCCTTTATGCGATACTCCAACTATTTTGTGAGCTATGAAAAAAATTCTGTATCCTTATTTTGAATGTTATATGAAAATGTGAAATCCTGAATAAATTTATTCTAAATGGACTTTTTCACATGTTATTTTGCATGAAAGTGATCTCAAAATAAAGAACAGGATCTCTACTTTCTAATAAAGTAAAATTTTCGAAAATAGG
Source organism: Bombylius major (assembly GCA_932526495.1). Classification (NCBI taxonomy): domain Eukaryota; kingdom Metazoa; phylum Arthropoda; class Insecta; order Diptera; family Bombyliidae; genus Bombylius; species Bombylius major. Next base: position 33,929,524 of record OW052047.1, read on the forward strand.
ACACGAAATCTACTACGTAGGATTAAAAAATATTTTCCATGATGTCCAAAGTATGAAATGGAGAAATCACCATATTTTGCAAACTTTAAAAAGCTGTGTCTCAAAAACCAAAGGTCGCACAGCCAAGTCCATTACAGATTCAGATTCAGGACATCCCAAATTATCATTTTCAATCGCTAAATCGAAATCTTAAAGTACATCAATTTTCGTGAAAAATTCAAAGAGTAAGCCTTTGATTTTTTTTCTCGATTTTTGGGTCAACAATTTTTTCGCTCAGAAATGGCTTGAATGGGTATCCTTCTTATAGATTTGAGTCTTAGGAATTCATAAAAAGTATCCTTTATGCGATACTCCAACTATTTCGTGAGCTATGAAAAAAATTCTGTATCCTTATTTTGAATGTTATATGAAAATGTGAAATCCTGAATAAATTTATTCTAAATGGACTTTTTCACATGTTATTTTGCATGAAAGTGATCTCAAAATAAAGAACAGGATCTCTACTTTCTAATAAAGTAAAATTTTCGAAAATAGGACACGAAATCTACTACGTAGGATTAAAAAATTTTTCCATGATGTCCAAAGTATGAAATTGAGAAATCACCATATTTTGCAAACTTTGAAAAGCTGTGTCTCAAAAACCAAAGGTCGCACAGCCAAGTCCTTTACAGATTCAGATTCAGGACATCCCAAATTATCATTTTCAATCGCTAAATCGAAATCTTAAAGTACATCAATTTTCGTGAAAAATTCCTCGATTTTTGGGTCAACATTTTTTTTGCTCAGAAATGGCTTGAATGGGTATCCTTCTTATAGACTTGAGTCTTAAGAATTCATAAAAAGTATCCTTTCTGCGGTACTCCAAATATTTCGTGAGCTATGAAAAAAATTCTGTATCCTTATTTTGAATGTTATATGAAAATGTGAAATCCTGAACAAATTTATTCTAAATGGACTTTTTGACATGTTATTTTGCATGAAAGTGATCTCAAAATAAAGAACAGGATCTCTACTTTCTAATAAAGTAAAATTTTCGAAAATAGGACACGAAATCTACTACGTAGGATTAAAAAAATTTTTCCATGATGTCCAAAGTATGAAATTGAGAAATCACCATATTTTGCAAACTTTGAAAAGCTGTGTCTCAAAAACCAAAGGTCGCACAGCCAAGTCCTTTACAGATTCAGATTCAGGACATCCCAAATTATCATTTTCAATCGCTAAATCGAAATTTTAAAGTACATCAATTTTCGTGAAAAATTCAAAGAGGTTAGCCTTTGATTTTTTTTCTCGATTTTTGGGTCAACATTTTTTTTGCTCAGAAATGCTTGAATGGGTATCCTTCTTATAGACTTGAGTCTTAAGAATTCATAAAAAGTATCCTTTATGCGATACTCCAACTATTTCGTGAGCTATAAAAAAAAATTCTGTATCCTTTTTTTGAATGTTATATGAAAATGTGAAATCCTGAATAAATTTATTCTAAATGGACTTTTTCACATGTTATTTTGCATGAAATCTACTACGTATAGGATTAAAAAATTTTTCCATGATGTCCAAAGTATGAAATTGAGAAATCACAATATTTTGCAAACTTTGAAAAGCTGTGTCTCAAAAACCAAAGGTCGCACAGCCAATTCCTTTACAGATTCAGATTCAGGACATCCCAAATTATCATTTTCAATCGCTAAATCGAAATCTTAAAGTACATCAATTTTCGTGAAAAATTCAAAGAGGTTAGCCTTTGATTTTTTTTCTCGATTTTTGGGTCAACATTTTTTTTGCTAGGAAATTGTTGAATGGGAATCCTTCTTATAGATTTGAGTCTTAAGAATTCAGAAAAAGTATCCTTTATGCGATACTCCAACTATTTCGTGAGCTATAAAAAAAAATTCTGTATCCTTATTTTGAATGTTATATGAAAATGTGAAATCCTGAATAAATTTATTGTAAATGGACTTTTTCACATGTTATTTTGCATGAAATCTACTACGTATAGGATTAAAAAATTTTTCCATGATGTCCAAAGTATGAAATTGAGAAATCACAATATTTTGCAAACTTTGAAAAGCTGTGTCTCAAAAACCAAAGGTCGCACAGCCAAGTCCTTTACAGATTCAGATTCAGGACATCCCAAATTATCATTTTCAATCGCTAAATCGAAATTTTAAAGTACATCAATTTTCGTGAAAAATTCAAAGAGGTTAGCCTTTGATTTTTTTTCTCGATTTTTGGGTCAACATTTTTTTTGCTCAGAAATGGCTTGAATGGGTATCCTTCTTATAGATTTGAGTCTTAGGAATTTAGAAAAAGTATCCTTTATGCGATACTCCAACTATTTCGTGAGCTATGAAAAAAATTCTGTATCCTTATTTTGAATGTTATATGAAAATGTGAAATCCTGAATAAATTTATTCTAAATGGACTTTTTCACATGTTATTTTGCATGAAAGTGATCTCAAAATAAAGAACAGGATCTCTACTTTCTAATAAAGTAAAATTTTCGAAAATAGGACACGAAATCTACTACGTAGGATTAAAAAATATTTTCCATGATGTCCAAAGTATGAAATGGAGAAATCACCATATTTTGCAAACTTTGAAAAGCTGTGTCTCAAAAACCAAAGGTCGCACAGCCAAGTCCTTTACAGATTCAGATTCAGGACATCCCAAATTATCATTTTCAATCGCTAAATCGAAATCTTAAAGTACATCAATTTTCGTGAAAAATTCAAAGAGGTTAGCCTTTGATTTTTTTTCTCGATTTTTGGGTCAACATTTTTTTTGCTCAGAAATGGCTTGAATGGGTATCCTTCTTATAGATTTGAGTCTTAGGAATTTAGAAAAAGTATCCTTTATGCGATACTCCAACTATTTCGTGAGCTATGAAAAAAATTCTGTATCCTTATTTTGAATGTTATATGAAAATGTGAAATCCTGAATAAATTTATTCTAAATGGACTTTTTCACATGTTATTTTGCATGAAAGTGATCTCAAAATAAAGAACAGGATCTCTACTTTCTAATAAAGTAAAATTTTCGAAAATAGGACACGAAATCTACTACGTAGGATTAAAAAATATTTTCCATGATGTCCAAAGTATGAAATGGAGAAATCACCATATTTTGCAAACTTTGAAAAGCTGTGTCTCAAAAACCAAAGGTCGCACAGCCAAGTCCTTTACAGATTCAGATTCAGGACATCCCAAATTATCATTTTCAATCGCTAAATCGAAATCTTAAAGTACATCAATTTTCGTGAAAAATTCAAAGAGGTTAGCCTTTGATTTTTTTTCTCGATTTTTGGGTCAACATTTTTTTTGCTAGGAAATTGTTGAATGGGAATCCTTCTTATAGATTTGAGTCTTAAGAATTCAGAAAAAGTATCCTTTATGCGATACTCCAACTATTTCGTGAGCTATGAAAAAAATTCTGTATCCTTATTTTGAATGTTATATGAAAATGTGAAATCCTGAATAAATTTACTCTAAATGGACTTTTTCACATGTTATTTTGCATGAAAGTGATCTCAAAATAAAGAACAGGATCTCTACTTTCTAATAAAGTAAAATTTTCGAAAATAGGACACGAAATCTACTACGTAGGATTAAAAAATTTTTCCATGATGTCCAAAGTATGAAATGGAGAAATCACCATATTTTGCAAACTTTGAAAAGCTGTGTCTCAAAAACCAAAGGTCGCACAGCCAAGTCCTTTACAGATTCAGATTCAGGACATCCCAAATTATCATTTTCAATCGCTAAATCGAAATCTTAAAGTACATCAATTTTCGTGAAAAATTCAAAGAGGTTAGCCTTTGATTTTTTTTCTCGATTTTTGGGTCAACATTTTTTTTGCTCAGAAATGCTTGAATGGGTATCCTTCTTATAGACTTGAGTCTTAAGAATTCATAAAAAGTATCCTTTATGCGATACTCCAACTATTTCGTGAGCTATAAAAAAAAATTCTGTATCCTTATTTTGAATGTTATATGAAAATGTGAAATCCTGAATAAATTTATTCTAAATGGACTTTTTCACATGTTATTTTGCATGAAATCTACTACGTATAGGATTAAAAAATTTTTCCATGATGTCCAAAGTATGAAATTGAGAAATCACAATATTTTGCAAACTTTGAAAAGCTGTGTCTCAAAAACCAAAGGTCGCACAGCCAATTCCTTTACAGATTCAGATTCAGGACATCCCAAATTATCATTTTCAATCGCTAAATCGAAATCTTAAAGTACATCAATTTTCGTGAAAAATTCAAAGAGGTTAGCCTTTGATTTTTTTTCTCGATTTTTGGGTCAACATTTTTTTTGCTAGGAAATTGTTGAATGGGAATCCTTCTTATAGATTTGAGTCTTAAGAATTCAGAAAAAGTATCCTTTATGCGATACTCCAACTATTTCGTGAGCTATGAAAAAAATTCTGTATCCTTATTTTGAATGTTATATGAAAATGTGAAATCCTGAATAAATTTACTCTAAATGGACTTTTTCACATGTTATTTTGCATGAAAGTGATCTCAAAATAAAGAACAGGATCTCTACTTTCTAATAAAGTAAAATTTTCGAAAATAGGACACGAAATCTACTACGTAGGATTAAAAAATATTTTCCATGATGTCCAAAGTATGAAATGGAGAAATCACCATATTTTGCAAACTTTGAAAAGCTGTGTCTCAAAAACCAAAGGTCGCACAGCCAAGTCCTTTACAGATTCAGATTCAGGACATCCCAAATTATCATTTTCAATCGCTAAATCGAAATCTTAAAGTACATCAATTTTCGTGAAAAATTCAAAGAGGTTAGCCTTTGATTTTTTTTCTCGATTTTTGGGTCAACATTTTTTTTGCTAGGAAATTGTTGAATGGGAATCCTTCTTATAGATTTGAGTCTTAAGAATTCATAAAAAGTATTCTTTTTGCGATACTTCAACTATTTCGTGAGCTATGAAAAAAATTCTGTATCCTTATTTTGAATGTTATATGAAAATGTGAAATCCTAAATAAATTTATTCTAAATGGACTTTTTCACATGTTATTTTGCATGAAATCTACTACGTAAGATTAAAAAATATTTTCCATGATGTCCAAAGTATGAAATGGAGAAATCACCATATTTTGCAAACTTTGAAAAGCTGTGTCTCAAAAACCAAAGGTCGCACAGCCAAGTCCTTTACAGATTCAGATTCAGGACATCCCAAATTATCATTTTCAATAGCTAAATCGAAATCTTAAAGTACATCAATTTTCGTGAAAAATTCAAAGAGTAAGCCTTTGATTTTTTTTCTCGATTTTTGGGTCAACATTTTTTTTGCTCAGAAATGGCTTGAATGGGTATCCTTCTTATAGATTTGAGTCTTAGGAATTCAGAAAAAGTATCCTTTATGCGATACTCCAACTATTTCGTGAGCTATGAAAAAAATTCTGTATCCTTATTTTGAATGTTATATGAAAATGTGAAATCCTGAATAAATTTACTCTAAATGGACTTTTTCACATGTTATTTTGCATGAAAGTGATCTCAAAATAAAGAACAGGATCTCTACTTTCTAATAAAGTAAAATTTTCGAAAATAGGACACGAAATCTACTACGTAGGATTAAAAAATATTTTCCATGATGTCCAAAGTATGAAATGGAGAAATCACCATATTTTGCAAACTTTGAAAAGCTGTGTCTCAAAAACCAAAGGTCGCACAGCCAAGTCCTTTACAGATTCAGATTCAGGACATCCCAAATTATCATTTTCAATCGCTAAATCGAAATCTTAAAGTACATCAATTTTCGTGAAAAATTCAAAGAGGTTAGCCTTTGATTTTTTTTCTCGATTTTTGGGTCAACATTTTTTTTGCTAGGAAATTGTTGAATGGGAATCCTTCTTATAGACTTGAGTCTTAAGAATTCATAAAAAGTATCCTTTTTGCGGTACTCCAAATATTTCGTGAGCTATGAAAAAAATTCTGTATCCTTATTTTGAATGTTATATGAAAATGTGAAATCCTGAATAAATTTATTCTAAATGGACTTTTTCACATGTTATTTTGCATGAAAGTGATCTCAAAATAAAGAACAGGATCTCTACTTTCTAATAAAGTAAAATTTTCGAAAATAGGACACGAAATCTACTACGTAGGATTAAAAAATATTTTCCATGATGTCCAAAGTATGAAATGGAGAAATCACCATATTTTGCAAACTTTGAAAAGCTGTGTCTCAAAAACCAAAGGTCGCACAGCCAAGTCCTTTACAGATTCAGATTCAGGACATCCCAAATTATCATTTTCAATCGCTAAATCGAAATCTTAAAGTACATCAATTTTCGTGAAAAATTCAAAGAGGTTAGCCTTTGATTTTTTTTCTCGATTTTTGGGTCAACATTTTTTTTGCTCAGAAATGGCTTGAATGGGTATCCTTCTTATAGATTTGAGTCTTAAGAATTCAGAAAAAGTATCCTTTATGCGATACTCCAACTATTTCGTGAGCTATGAAAAAAATTCTGTATCCTTATTTTGAATGTTATATGAAAATGTGAAATCCTGAATAAATTTATTCTAAATGGACTTTTTCACATGTTATTTTGCATGAAAGTGATCTCAAAATAAAGAACAGGATCTCTACTTTCTAATAAAGTAAAATTTTCGAAAATAGGACACGAAATCTACTACGTAGGATTAAAAAATATTTTCCATGATGTCCAAAGTATGAAATGGAGAAATCACCATATTTTGCAAACTTTGAAAAGCTGTGTCTCAAAAACCAAAGGTCGCACAGCCAAGTCCTTTACAGATTCAGATTCAAGACATCCCAAATTATCATTTTCAATCGCTAAATCGAAATCTTAAAGTACATCAATTTTCGTGAAAAATTCAAAGAGGTTAGCCTTTGATTTTTTTTCTCGATTTTTGGGTCAACATTTTTTTTGCTATGAAATTGTTGAATGGGAATCCTTCTTATAGACTTGAGTCTTAGGAATTCATAAAAAGTATCCTTTTTGCGGTACTCCAAATATTTCGTGAGCTATGAAAAAAATTCTGTATCCTTATTTTGAATGTTATATGAAAATGTGAAATCCTGAATAAATTTATTCTAAATGGACTTTTTCACATGTTATTTTGCATGAAAGTGATCTCAAAATAAAGAACAGGATCTCTACTTTCTAATAAAGTAAAATTTTCGAAAATAGGACACGAAATCTACTACGTAGGATTAAAAAATATTTTCCATGATGTCCAAAGTATGAAATGGAGAAATCACCATATTTTGCAAACTTTGAAAAGCTGTGTCTCAAAAACCAAAGGTCGCACAGCCAAGTCCTTTACAGATTCTGATTCAGGACATCCCAAATTATCATTTTCAATCGCTAAATCGAAATCTTAAAGTACATCAATTTTCGTGAAAAATTCAAAGAGGTTAATTTTTTTTCTCGATTTTTGGGTCAACATTTTTTTTGCTCAGAAATGGCTTGAATGGGTATCCTTCTTATAGATTTGAGTCTTAAGAATTCAGAAAAAGTATCCTTTATGCGATACTCCAACTATTTTCTGAGCTATGAAAAAAATTCTGTATCCTTATTTTGAATGTTATATGAAAATGTGAAATCCTGAATAAATTTATTCTAAATGGACTTTTTCACATGTTATTTTGCATGAAAGTGATCTCAAAATAAAGAACAGGATCTCTACTTTCTAATAAAGTAAAATTTTCGAAAATAGGACACGAAATCTACTACGTAGGATTAAAAAATATTTTCCATGATGTCCAAAGTATGAAATGGAGAAATCACCATATTTTGCAAACTTTGAAAAGCTGTGTCTCAAAAACCAAAGGTCGCACAGCCAAGTCCTTTACAGATTCAGATTCAGGACATCCCAAATTATCATTTTCAATAGCTAAATCGAAATCTTAAAGTACATCAATTTTCGTGAAAAATTCAAAGAGTAAGCCTTTGATTTTTTTTCTCGATTTTTGGGTCAACATTTTTTTTGCTAGGAAATTGTTGAATGGGAATCCTTCTTATAGATTTGAGTCTTAAGAATTCAGAAAAAGTATCCTTTATGCGATACTCCAACTATTTTCTGAGCTATGAAAAAAATTCTGTATCCTTATTTTGAATGTTATATGAAAATGTGAAATCCTGAATAAATTTATTCTAAATGGACTTTTTCACATGTTATTTTGCATGAAAGTGATCTCAAAATAAAGAACAGGATCTCTACTTTCTAATAAAGTAAAATTTTCGAAAATAGGACACGAAATCTACTACGTAGGATTAAAAAATATTTTCCATGATGTCCAAAGTATGAAATGGAGAAATCACCATATTTTGCAAACTTTGAAAAGCTGTGTCTCAAAAACCAAAGGTCGCACAGCCAAGTCCTTTACAGATTCAGATTCAGGACATCCCAAATTATCATTTTCAATCGCTAAATCGAAATCTTAAAGTACATCAATTTTCGTGAAAAATTCAAAGAGTAAGCCTTTGATTTTTTTTCTCGATTTTTGGGTCAACATTTTTTTTGCTAGGAAATTGTTGAATGGGAATCCTTCTTATAGACTTGAGTCTTAGGAATTCATAAAAAGTATCCTTTTTGCGGTACTCCAAATATTTCGTGAGCTATGAAAAAAATTCTGTATCCTTATTTTGAATGTTATATGAAAATGTGAAATCCTGAATAAATTTATTCTAAATGGACTTTTTGACATGTTATTTTGCATGAAAGTGATCTCAAAATAAAGAACAGGATCTCTACTTTCTAATAAAGTAAAATTTTCGAAAATAGGACACGAAATCTACTACGTAAGATTAAAAAATATTTTCCATGATGTCCAAAGTATGAAATGGAGAAATCACCATATTTTGCAAACTTTGAAAAGCTGTGTCTCAAAAACCAAAGGTCGCACAGCCAAGTCCTTTACAGATTCAGATTCAGGACATCCCAAATTATCATTTTCAATCGCTAAATCGAAATCTTAAAGTACATCAATTTTCGTGAAAAATTCAAAGAGTAAGCCTTTGATTTTTTTTCTCGATTTTTGGGTCAACATTTTTTTTGCTCAGAAATGGCTTGAATGGGTATCCTTCTTATAGATTTGAGTCTTAGGAATTCAGAAAAAGTATCCTTTATGCGATACTCCAACTATTTCTTGAGCTATGAAAAAAATTCTGTATCCTTATTTTGAATGTTATATGAAAATGTGAAATCCTGAATAAATTTACTCTAAATGGACTTTTTCACATGTTATTTTGCATGAAAGTGATCTCAAAATAAAGAACAGGATCTCTACTTTCTAATAAAGTAAAATTTTCGAAAATAGGACACGAAATCTACTACGTAGGATTAAAAAATATTTTCCATGATGTCCAAAGTATGAAATGGAGAAATCACCATATTTTGCAAACTTTGAAAAGCTGTGTATCAAAAACCAAAGGTCGCACAGCCAAGTCCTTTACAGATTCAGATTCAGGACATCCCAAATTATCATTTTCAATCGCTAAATCGAAATCTTAAAGTACATCAATTTTCGTGAAAAATTCAAAGAGTAAGCCTTTGATTTTTTTTCTCGATTTTTGGGTCAACATTTTTTTTGCTCAGAAATGGCTTGAATGGGTATCCTTCTTATAGATTTGAGTCTTAGGAATTCAGAAAAAGTATCCTTTATGCGATACTCCAACTATTTCGTGAGCTATGAACAAAATTCTACACCCTTATTTTGAATGTTATATGAAAATGTGAAATCCTGAATAAATTTATTCTAAATGGACTTTTTCACATGTTATTTTGCATGAAAGTGATCTCAAAATAAAGAACAGGATCTCTACTTTCTAATAAAGTAAAATTTTCGAAAATAGGACACGAAATCTACTACGTAGGATTAAAAAATATTTTCCATGATGTCCAAAGTATGAAATGGAGAAATCACCATATTTTGCAAACTTTGAAAAGCTGTGTCTCAAAAACCAAAGGTCGCACAGCCAAGTCCTTTACAGATTCAGATTCAGGACATCCCAAATTATCATTTTCAATCGCTAAATCGAAATCTTAAAGTACATCAATTTTCGTGAAAAATTCAAAGAGTAAGCCTTTGATTTTTTTTCTCGATTTTTGGGTCAACATTTTTTTTGCTCAAAAATGGCTTGAATGGGTATCCTTCTTATAGACTTGAGTCTTAGGAATTCATAAAAAGTATCCTTTTTGCGGTACTCCAAATATTTCGTGAGCTATGAAAAAAATTCTATATCCTTATTTTGAATGTTATATGAAAATGTGAAATCCTGAATAAATTTATTCTAAATGGACTTTTTGACATGTTATTTTGCATGAAAGTGATCTCAAAATAAAGAACAGGATCTCTACTTTCTAATAAAGTAAAATTTTCGAAAATAGGACACGAAATCTACTACGTAAGATTAAAAAATATTTTCCATGATGTCCAAAGTATGAAATGGAGAAATCACCATATTTTGCAAACTTTGAAAAGCTGTGTCTCAAAAACCAAAGGTCGCACAGCCAAGTCCTTTACAGATTCAGATTCAGGACATCCCAAATTATCATTTTCAATCGCTAAATCGAAATCTTAAAGTACATCAATTTTCGTGAAAAATTCAAAGAGTAAGCCTTTGATTTTTTTTCTCGATTTTTGGGTCAACATTTTTTTTGCTCAGAAATGGCTTGAATGGGTATCCTTCTTATAGATTTGAGTCTTAGGAATTCAGAAAAAGTATCCTTTATGCGATACTCCAACTATTTCGTGAGCTATGAAAAAAATTCTGTATCCTTATTTTGAATGTTATATGAAAATGTGAAATCCTGAATAAATTTACTCTAAATGGACTTTTTCACATGTTATTTTGCATGAAAGTGATCTCAAAATAAAGAACAGGATCTCTACTTTCTAATAAAGTAAAATTTTCGAAAATAGGACACGAAATCTACTACGTAGGATTAAAAAATATTTTCCATGATGTCCAAAGTATGAAATGGAGAAATCACCATATTTTGCAAACTTTGAAAAGCTGTGTATCAAAAACCAAAGGTCGCACAGCCAAGTCCTTTACAGATTCAGATTCAGGACATCCCAAATTATCATTTTCAATCGCTAAATCGAAATCTTAAAGTACATCAATTTTCGTGAAAAATTCAAAGAGGTTAGCCTCTGATTTTTTTTCTCGATTTTTGGGTCAACATTTTTTTTGCTCAGAAATGCTTGAATGGGTATCCTTCTTATAGACTTGAGTCTTAAGAATTCATAAAAAGTATCCTTTTTGCGGTACTCCAAATATTTCGTGAGCTATGAAAAAAATTCTGTATCCTTATTTTGAATGTTATATGAAAATGTGAAATCCTGAACAAATTTATTCTAAATGGACTTTTTCACATGTTATTTTGCATGAAAGTGATCTCAAAATAAAGAACAGGATCTCTACTTTCTAATAAAGTAAAATTTTCGAAAATAGGACACGAAATCTACTACGTAGGATTAAAAAATATTTTCCATGATGTCCAAAGTATGAAATGGAGAAATCACCATATTTTGCAAACTTTGAAAAGCTGTGTCTCAAAAACCAAAGGTCGCACAGCCAAGTCCTTTACAGATTCAGATTCAGGACATCCCAAATTATCATTTTCAATAGCTAAATCGAAATCTTAAAGTACATCAATTTTCGTGAAAAATTCAAAGAGGTTAGCCTTTGATTTTTTTTCTCGATTTTTGGGTTAACATTTTTTTTGCTCAGAAATGGCTTGAATGGGTATCCTTCTTATAGATTTGAGTCTTAGGAATTCAGAAAAAGTATCCTTTATGCGATACTCCAACTATTTCGTGAGCTATGAAAAAAATTCTGTATCCTTATTTTGAATGTTATATGAAAATGTGAAATCCTGAACAAATTTATTCTAAATGGACTTTTTCACATGTTATTTTGCATGAAAGTGATCTCAAAATAAAGAACAGGATCTCTACTTTCTAATAAAGTAAAATTTTCGAAAATAGGACACGAAATCTACTACGTAGGATTAAAAAATATTTTCCATGATGTCCAAAGTATGAAATTGAGAAATCACCATATTTTGCAAACTTTGAAAAGCTGTGTCTCAAAAACCAAAGGTCGCACAGCCAAGTCCTTTACAGATTCAGATTCAGGACATCCCAAATTATCATTTTCAATCGCTAAATCGAAATCTTAAAGTACATCAATTTTCGTGAAAAATTCAAAGAGGTTAGCCTTTGATTTTTTTCTCGATTTTTGGGTCAACATTTTTTTTGCTCAGAAATGCTTGAATGGGTATCCTTCTTATAGACTTGAGTCTTAAGAATTCATAAAAAGTATCCTTTTTGCGGTACTCCAAATATTTCGTGAGCTATAAAAAAAAATTCTGTATCCTTATTTTGAATGTTATATGAAAATGTGAAATCCTGAATAAATTTATTCTAAATGGACTTTTTTACATGTTATTTTGCATGAAAGTGATCTCAAAATAAAGAACAGGATCTCTACTTTCTAATAAAGTAAAATTTTCGAAAATAGGACACGAAATCTACTACGTAGGATTAAAAAATATTTTCCATGATGTCCAAAGTATGAAATTGAGAAATCACCATATTTTGCAAACTTTGAAAAGCTGTGTCTCAAAAACCAAAGGTCGCACAGCCAAGTCCTTTACAGATTCAGATTCAGGACATCCCAAATTATCATTTTCAATCGCTAAATCGAAATCTTAAAGTACATCAATTTTCGTGAAAAATTCAAAGAGTAAGCCTTTGATTTTTTTTCTCGATTTTTGGGTCAACATTTTTTTTGCTCAGAAATGGCTTGAATGGGTATCCTTCTTATAGATTTGAGTCTTAGGAATTCAGAAAAAGTATCCGTTATGCGATACTCCAACTATTTCGTGAGCTATGAAAAAAATTCTGTATCCTTATTTTGAATGTTATATGAAAATGTGAAATCCTGAATAAATTTACTCTAAATGGACTTTTTCACATGTTATTTTGCATGAAAGTGATCTCAAAATAAAGAACAGGATCTCTACTTTCTAATAAAGTAAAATTTTCGAAAATAGGACACGAAATCTACTACGTAGGATTAAAAAATATTTTCCATGATGTCCAAAGTATGAAATTGAGAAATCACCATATTTTGCAAACTTTGAAAAGCTGTGTCTCAAAAACCAAAGGTCGCACAGCCAAGTCCTTTACAGATTCAGATTCAGGACATCCCAAATTATCATTTTCAATCGCTAAATCGAAATCTTAAAGTACATCAATTTTCGTGAAAAATTCAAAGAGGTTAGCCTTTGATTTTTTTTCTCGATTTTTGGGTCAACATTTTTTTTGCTCAGAAATGCTTGAATGGGTATCCTTCTTATAGACTTGAGTCTTAAGAATTCATAAAAAGTATCCTTTTTGCGGTACTCCAAATATTTCGTGAGCTATAAAAAAAAATTCTGTATCCTTATTTTGAATGTTATATGAAAATGTGAAATCCTGAATAAATTTATTCTAAATGGACTTTTTTACATGTTATTTTGCATGAAAGTGATCTCAAAATAAAGAACAGGATCTCTACTTTCTAATAAAGTAAAATTTTCGAAAATAGAACACGAAATCTACTACGTAGGATTAAAAAATATTTTCCATGATGTCCAAAGTATGAAATGGAGAAATCACCATATTTTGCAAACTTTGAAAAGCTGTGTATCAAAAACCAAAGGTCGCACAGCCAAGTCCTTTACAGATTCAGATTCAGGACATCCCAAATTATCATTTTCAATCGCTAAATCGAAATCTTAAAGTACATCAATTTTCGTGAAAAATTCAAAGAGTAAGCCTTTGATTTTTTTTCTCGATTTTTGGGTCAACATTTTTTTTGCTCAGAAATGGCTTGAATGGGTATCCTTCTTATAGATTTGAGTCTTAGGAATTCAGAAAAAGTATCCTTTATGCGATACTCCAACTATTTCGTGAGCTATGAACAAAATTCTACACCCTTATTTTGAATGTTATATGAAAATGTGAAATCCTGAATAAATTTACTCTAAATGGACTTTTTCACATGTTATTTTGCATGAAAGTGATCTCAAAATAAAGAACAGGATCTCTACTTTCTAATAAAGTAAAATTTTCGAAAATAGGACACGAAATCTACTACGTAGGATTAAAAAATATTTTCCATGATGTCCAAAGTATGAAATGGAGAAATCACCATATTTTGCAAACTTTGAAAAGCTGTGTCTCAAAAACCAAAGGTCGCACAGCCAAGTCCTTTACAGATTCAGATTCAGGACATCCCAAATTATCATTTTCAATCGCTAAATCGAAATCTTAAAGTACATCAATTTTCGTGAAAAATTCAAAGAGGTTAGCCTCTGATTTTTGGGTCAACATTTTTTTTGCTCAGAAATGCTTGAATGGGTATCCTTCTTATAGACTTGAGTCTTAAGAATTCATAAAAAGTATCCTTTTTGCGGTACTCCAAATATTTCGTGAGCTATGAAAATAATTCTGTATCCTTATTTTGAATGTTATATTTAAATGTGAAATCCTGAACAAATTTATTCTAAATGGACTTTTTCACATGTTATTTTGCATGAAAGTGATCTCAAAATAAAGAACAGGATTTCTACTTTCTAATAAAGTAAAATTTTCGAAAATAGGACACGAAATCTACTACGTAGGATTAAAAAATATTTTCCATGATGTCCAAAGTATGAAATGGAGAAATCACCATATTTTGCAAACTTTGAAAAGCTGTGTCTCAAAAACCAAAGGTCGCACAGCCAAGTCCTTTACAGATTCAGATTCAGGACATCCCAAATTATCATTTTCAATAGCTAAATCGAAATCTTAAAGTACATCAATTTTCGTGAAAAATTCAAAGAGTAAGCCTTTGATTTTTTTTCTCGATTTTTGGGTCAACATTTTTTTTGCTCAGAAATGGCTTGAATGGGTATCCTTCTTATAGATTTGAGTCTTAGGAATTCAGAAAAAGTATCCTTTATGCGATACTCCAACTATTTCGTGAGCTATGAAAAAAATTCTGTATCCTTATTTTGAATGTTATATGAAAATGTGAAATCCTGAATAAATTTACTCTAAATGGACTTTTTCACATGTTATTTTGCATGAAAGTGATCTCAAAATAAAGAACAGGATCTCTACTTTCTAATAAAGTAAAATTTTCGAAAATAGGACACGAAATCTACTACGTAGGATTAAAAAATATTTTCCATGATGTCCAAAGTATGAAATTGAGAAATCACCATATTTTGCAAACTTTGAAAAGCTGTGTCTCAAAAACCAAAGGTCGCACAGCCAAGTCCTTTACAGATTCAGATTCAGGACATCCCAAATTATCATTTTCAATCGCTAAATCGAAATCTTAAAGTACATCAATTTTCGTGAAAAATTCAAAGAGGTTAGCCTTTGATTTTTTTTCTCGATTTTTGGGTCAACATTTTTTTTGCTCAGAAATGCTTGAATGGGTATCCTTCTTATAGACTTGAGTCTTAAGAATTCATAAAAAGTATCCTTTTTGCGGTACTCCAAATATTTCGTGAGCTATAAAAAAAAATTCTGTATCCTTATTTTGAATGTTATATGAAAATGTGAAATCCTGAATAAATTTATTCTAAATGGACTTTTTTACATGTTATTTTGCATGAAAGTGATCTCAAAATAAAGAACAGGATCTCTACTTTCTAATAAAGTAAAATTTTCGAAAATAGAACACGAAATCTACTACGTAGGATTAAAAAATATTTTCCATGATGTCCAAAGTATGAAATGGAGAAATCACCATATTTTGCAAACTTTGAAAAGCTGTGTATCAAAAACCAAAGGTCGCACAGCCAAGTCCTTTACAGATTCAGATTCAGGACATCCCAAATTATCATTTTCAATCGCTAAATCGAAATCTTAAAGTACATCAATTTTCGTGAAAAATTCAAAGAGTAAGCCTTTGATTTTTTTTCTCGATTTTTGGGTCAACATTTTTTTTGCTCAGAAATGGCTTGAATGGGTATCCTTCTTATAGATTTGAGTCTTAGGAATTCAGAAAAAGTATCCTTTATGCGATACTCCAACTATTTCGTGAGCTATGAACAAAATTCTACACCCTTATTTTGAATGTTATATGAAAATGTGAAATCCTGAATAAATTTACTCTAAATGGACTTTTTCACATGTTATTTTGCATGAAAGTGATCTCAAAATAAAGAACAGGATCTCTACTTTCTAATAAAGTAAAATTTTCGAAAATAGGACACGAAATCTACTACGTAGGATTAAAAAATATTTTCCATGATGTCCAAAGTATGAAATGGAGAAATCACCATATTTTGCAAACTTTGAAAAGCTGTGTCTCAAAAACCAAAGGTCGCACAGCCAAGTCCTTTACAGATTCAGATTCAGGACATCCCAAATTATCATTTTCAATCGCTAAATCGAAATCTTAAAGTACATCAATTTTCGTGAAAAATTCAAAGAGGTTAGCCTCTGATTTTTGGGTCAACATTTTTTTTGCTCAGAAATGCTTGAATGGGTATCCTTCTTATAGACTTGAGTCTTAAGAATTCATAAAAAGTATCCTTTTTGCGGTACTCCAAATATTTCGTGAGCTATGAAAATAATTCTGTATCCTTATTTTGAATGTTATATTTAAATGTGAAATCCTGAACAAATTTATTCTAAATGGACTTTTTCACATGTTATTTTGCATGAAAGTGATCTCAAAATAAAGAACAGGATTTCTACTTTCTAATAAAGTAAAATTTTCGAAAATAGGACACGAAATCTACTACGTAGGATTAAAAAATATTTTCCATGATGTCCAAAGTATGAAATGGAGAAATCACCATATTTTGCAAACTTTGAAAAGCTGTGTCTCAAAAACCAAAGGTCGCACAGCCAAGTCCTTTACAGATTCAGATTCAGGACATCCCAAATTATCATTTTCAATAGCTAAATCGAAATCTTAAAGTACATCAATTTTCGTGAAAAATTCAAAGAGTAAGCCTTTGATTTTTTTTCTCGATTTTTGGGTCAACATTTTTTTTGCTCAGAAATGGCTTGAATGGGTATCCTTCTTATAGATTTGAGTCTTAGGAATTCAGAAAAAGTATCCTTTATGCGATACTCCAACTATTTCGTGAGCTATGAAAAAAATTCTGTATCCTTATTTTGAATGTTATATGAAAATGTGAAATCCTGAACAAATTTATTCTAAATGGACTTTTTCACATGTTATTTTGCATGAAAGTGATCTCAAAATAAAGAACAGGATCTCTACTTTCTAATAAAGTAAAATTTTCGAAAATAGGACACGAAATCTACTACGTAGGATTAAAAAATATTTTCCATGATGTCCAAAGTATGAAATTGAGAAATCACCATATTTTGCAAACTTTGAAAAGCTGTGTCTCAAAAACCAAAGGTCGCACAGCCAAGTCCTTTACAGATTCAGATTCAGGACATCCCAAATTATCATTTTCAATCGCTAAATCGAAATCTTAAAGTACATCAATTTTCGTGAAAAATTCAAAGAGGTTAGCCTTTGATTTTTTTTCTCGATTTTTGGGTCAACATTTTTTTTGCTCAGAAATGCTTGAATGGGTATCCTTCTTATAGACTTGAGTCTTAAGAATTCATAAAAAGTATCCTTTTTGCGGTACTCCAAATATTTCGTGAGCTATAAAAAAAAATTCTGTATCCTTATTTTGAATGTTATATGAAAATGTGAAATCCTGAATAAATTTATTCTAAATGGACTTTTTTACATGTTATTTTGCATGAAAGTGATCTCAAAATAAAGAACAGGATCTCTACTTTCTAATAAAGTAAAATTTTCGAAAATAGGACACGAAATCTACTACGTAGGATTAAAAAATATTTTCCATGATGTCCAAAGTATGAAATGGAGAAATCACCATATTTTGCAAACTTTGAAAAGCTGTGTCTCAAAAACCAAAGGTCGCACAGCCAAGTCCTTTACAGATTCAGATTCAGGACATCCCAAATTATCATTTTCAATCGCTAAATCGAAATCTTAAAGTACATCAATTTTCGTGAAAAATTCAAAGAGGTTAGCCTTTGATTTTTTTTCTCGATTTTTGGGTCAACATTTTTTTTGCTCAGAAATGCTTGAATGGGTATCCTTCTTATAGACTTGAGTCTTAAGAATTCATAAAAAGTATCCTTTTTGCGGTACTCCAAATATTTCGTGAGCTATGAAAAAAATTCTGTATCCTTATTTTGAATGTTATATGAAAATGTGAAATCCTGAACAAATTTATTCTAAATGGACTTTTTCACATGTTATTTTGCATGAAAGTGATCTCAAAATAAAGAACAGGATCTCTACTTTCTAATAAAGTAAAATTTTCGAAAATAGGACACGAAATCTACTACGTAGGATTAAAAAATATTTTCCATGATGTCCAAAGTATGAAATGGAGAAATCACCATATTTTGCAAACTTTGAAAAGCTGTGTCTCAAAAACCAAAGGTCGCACAGCCAAGTCCTTTACAGATTCAGATTCAGGACATCCCAAATTATCATTTTCAATCGCTAAATCGAAATCTTAAAGTACATCAATTTTCGTGAAAAATTCAAAGAGGTTAGCCTTTGATTTTTTTTCTCGATTTTTGGGTCAACATTTTTTTTGCTCAGAAATGCTTGAATGGGTATCCTTCTTATAGACTTGAGTCTTAAGAATTCATAAAAAGTATCCTTTTTGCGGTACTCCAAATATTTCGTGAGCTATGAAAAAAATTCTGTATCCTTATTTTGAATGTTATAAGAAAATGTGAAATCCTGAACAAATTTATTCTAAATGGACTTTTTCACATGTTATTTTGCATGAAAGTGATCTCAAAATAAAGAACAGGATCTCTACTTTCTAATAAAGTAAAATTTTCGAAAATAGGACACGAAATCTACTACGTAGGATTAAAAAATATTTTCCATGATGTCCAAAGTATGAAATTGAGAAATCACCATATTTTGCAAACTTTGAAAAGCTGTGTCTCAAAAACCAAAGGTCGCACAGCCAAGTCCTTTACAGATTCAGATTCAGGACATCCCAAATTATCATTTTCAATCGCTAAATCGAAATCTTAAAGTACATCAATTTTCGTGGAAAATTCAAAGAGGTTAGCCTTTGATTTTTTTTCTCGATTTTTGGGTCAACATTTTTTTTGCTAGGAAATTGTTGAATGGGAATCCTTCTTATAGATTTGAGTCTTAAGAATTCAGAAAAAGTATCCTTTATGCGATACTCCAACTATTTTCTGAGCTATGAAAAAAATTCTGTATCCTTATTTTGAATGTTATATGAAAATGTGAAATCCTGAATAAATTTACTCTAAATGGACTTTTTCACATGTTATTTTGCATGAAAGTGATCTCAAAATAAAGAACAGGATCTCTACTTTCTAATAAAGTAAAATTTTCGAAAATAGGACACGAAATCTACTACGTAGGATTAAAAAATATTTTCCATGATGTCCAAAGTATGAAATGGAGAAATCACCATATTTTGCAAACTTTGAAAAGCTGTGTCTCAAAAACCAAAGGTCGCACAGCCAAGTCCTTTACAGATTCAGATTCAGGACACCCCAAATTATCATTTTCAATCGCTAAATCGAAATCTTAAAGTACATCAATTTTCGTGAAAAATTCAAAGAGGTTAGCCTTTGATTTTTTTTCTCGATTTTTGGGTCAACATTTTTTTTGCTCAGAAATGCTTGAATGGGTATCCTTCTTATAGACTTGAGTCTTAAGAATTCATAAAAAGTATCCTTTTTGCGGTACTCCAAATATTTCGTGAGCTATGAAAAAAATTCTGTATCCTTATTTTGAATGTTATAAGAAAATGTGAAATCCTGAACAAATTTATTCTAAATGGACTTTTTCACATGTTATTTTGCATGAAAGTGATCTCAAAATAAAGAACAGGATCTCTACTTTCTAATAAAGTAAAATTTTCGAAAATAGGACACGAAATCTACTACGTAGGATTAAAAAATATTTTCCATGATGTCCAAAGTATGAAATGGAGAAATCACCATATTTTGCAAACTTTGAAAAGCTGTGTCTCAAAAACCAAAGGTCGCACAGCCAAGTCCTTTACAGATTCAGATTCAGGACATCCCAAATTATCATTTTCAATCGCTAAATCGAAATCTTAAAGTACATCAATTTTCGCGAAAAATTCAAAGAGGTTAGCCTTTGATTTTTTTTCTCGATTTTTGGGTCAACATTTTTTTTGCTAGGAAATTGTTGAATGGGAATCCTTCTTATAGATTTGAGTCTTAAGAATTCAGAAAAAGTATCCTTTATGCGATACTCCAACTATTTTCTGAGCTATGAAAAAAATTCTGTATCCTTATTTTGAATGTTATATGAAAATGTGAAATGCTGAATAAATTTACTCTAAATGGACTTTTTCACATGTTATTTTGCATGAAAGTGATCTCAAAATAAAGAACAGGATCTCTACTTTCTAATAAAGTAAAATTTTCGAAAATAGGACACGAAATCTACTACGTAGGATTAAAAAATATTTTCCATGATGTCCAAAGTATGAAATTGAGAAATCACCATATTTTGCAAACTTTGAAAAGCTGTGTCTCAAAAACCAAAGGTCGCACAGCCAAGTCCTTTACAGATTCAGATTCAGGACATCCCAAATTATCATTTTCAATCGCTAAATCGAAATCTTGAAGTACATCAATTTTCGTGAAAAATTCAAAGAGGTTAGCCTTTGATTTTTTTTCTCGATTTTTAGGTCAACATTTTTTTTGCTCAGAAATGAGTTGAATGGGTATCCTTCTTATAGATTTGAGTCTTAAGAATTCATAAAAAGTATCCTTTATGCGATACTCCAACTATTTCGTGAGCTATAAAAAAAAATTCTGTATCCTTATTTTGAATGTTATATGAAAATGTGAAATCCTGAATAAATTTATTCTAAATGGACTTTTTCACATGTTATTTTGCATGAAATCTACTACGTAGGATTAAAAAATTTTTCCATGATGTCCAAAGTATGAAATTGAGAAATCACCATATTTTGCAAACTTTGAAAAGCTGTGTCTCAAAAACCAAAGGTCGCACAGCCAAGTCCTTTACAGATTCAGATTCAGGACATCCCAAATTATCATTTTCAATCGCTAAATCGAAATCTTAAAGTACATCAATTTTCGTGAAAAATTCAAAGAAGTTAGCCTTTGATTTTTTTTCTCGATTTTTGGGTCAACATTTTTTTTGCTAGGAAATTGTTGAATGGGAATCCTTCTTATAGATTTGAGTCTTAGGAATTCATAAAAAGTATCCTTTATGCGATACTCCAACTATTTCGTGAGCTATGAAAAAAATTCTGTATCCTTATTTTGAATGTTATATGAAAATGTGAAATCCTGAATAAATTTATTCTAAATGGACTTTTTCACATGTTATTTTGCATGAAAGTGATCTCAAAATAAAGAACAGGATCTCTACTTTCTAATAAAGTAAAATTTTCGAAAATAGGACACGAAATCTACTACGTAGGATTAAAAAATATTTTCCATGATGTCCAAAGTATGAAATTGAGAAATCACCATATTTTGCAAACTTTGAAAAGCTGTGTCTCAAAAACCAAAGGTCGCACAGCCAAGTCCTTTACAGATTCAGATTCAGGACATCCCAAATTATCATTTTCAATCGCTAAATCGAAATCTTAAAGTACATCAATTTTCGCGAAAAATTCAAAGAGGTTAGCCTTTGATTTTTTTTCTCGATTTTTGGGTCAACATTTTTTTTGCTAGGAAATTGTTGAATGGGAATCCTTCTTATAGATTTGAGTCTTAAGAATTCAGAAAAAGTATCCTTTATGCGATACTCCAACTATTTCGTGAGCTATGAAAATAATTCTGTATCCTTATTTTGAATGTTATATTTAAATGTGAAATCCTGAACAAATTTATTCTAAATGGACTTTTTCACATGTTATTTTGCATGAAAGTGATCTCAAAATAAAGAACAGGATTTCTACTTTCTAATAAAGTAAAATTTTCGAAAATAGGACACGAAATCTACTACGTAGGATTAAAAAATATTTTCCATGATGTCCAAAGTATGAAATGGAGAAATCACCATATTTTGCAAACTTTGAAAAGCTGTGTCTCAAAAACCAAAGGTCGCACAGCCAAGTCCTTTACAGATTCAGATTCAGGACATCCCAAATTATCATTTTCAATAGCTAAATCGAAATCTTAAAGTACATCAATTTTCGTGAAAAATTCAAAGAGTAAGCCTTTGATTTTTTTTCTCGATTTTTGGGTCAACATTTTTTTTGCTCAGAAATGGCTTGAATGGGTATCCTTCTTATAGATTTGAGTCTTAGGAATTCAGAAAAAGTATCCTTTATGCGATACTCCAAATATTTCGTGAGCTATAAAAAAAAATTCTGTATCCTTATTTTGAATGTTATATGAAAATGTGAAATCCTGAATAAATTTATTCTAAATGGACTTTTTTACATGTTATTTTGCATGAAAGTGATCTCAAAATAAAGAACAGGATCTCTACTTTCTAATAAAGTAAAATTTTCGAAAATAGGACACGAAATCTACTACGTAGGATTAAAAAATATTTTCCATGATGTCCAAAGTATGAAATGGAGAAATCACCATATTTTGCAAACTTTGAAAAGCTGTGTCTCAAAAACCAAAGGTCGCACAGCCAAGTCCTTTACAGATTCAGATTCAGGACATCCCAAATTATCATTTTCAATCGCTAAATCGAAATCTTAAAGTACATCAATTTTCGTGAAAAATTCAAAGAGGTTAGCCTTTGATTTTTTTTCTCGATTTTTGGGTCAACATTTTTTTTGCTCAGAAATGCTTGAATGGGTATCCTTCTTATAGACTTGAGTCTTAAGAATTCATAAAAAGTATCCTTTTTGCGGTACTCCAAATATTTCGTGAGCTATGAAAAAAATTCTGTATCCTTATTTTGAATGTTATATGAAAATGTGAAATCCTGAACAAATTTATTCTAAATGGACTTTTTCACATGTTATTTTGCATGAAAGTGATCTCAAAATAAAGAACAGGATCTCTACTTTCTAATAAAGTAAAATTTTCGAAAATAGGACACGAAATCTACTACGTAGGATTAAAAAATATTTTCCATGATGTCCAAAGTATGAAATTGAGAAATCACCATATTTTGCAAACTTTGAAAAGCTGTGTCTCAAAAACCAAAGGTCGCACAGCCAAGTCCTTTACAGATTCAGATTCAGGACATCCCAAATTATCATTTTCAATCGCTAAATCGAAATCTTAAAGTACATCAATTTTCGTGAAAAATTCAAAGAGGTTAGCCTTTGATTTTTTTTCTCGATTTTTGGGTCAACATTTTTTTTGCTCAGAAATGCTTGAATGGGTATCCTTCTTATAGACTTGAGTCTTAAGAATTCATAAAAAGTATCCTTTTTGCGGTACTCCAAATATTTCGTGAGCTATAAAAAAAAATTCTGTATCCTTATTTTGAATGTTATATGAAAATGTGAAATCCTGAATAAATTTATTCTAAATGGACTTTTTTACATGTTATTTTGCATGAAAGTGATCTCAAAATAAAGAACAGGATCTCTACTTTCTAATAAAGTAAAATTTTCGAAAATAGGACACGAAATCTACTACGTAGGATTAAAAAATATTTTCCATGATGTCCAAAGTATGAAATGGAGAAATCACCATATTTTGCAAACTTTGAAAAGCTGTGTCTCAAAAACCAAAGGTCGCACAGCCAAGTCCTTTACAGATTCAGATTCAGGACATCCCAAATTATCATTTTCAATCGCTAAATCGAAATCTTAAAGTACATCAATTTTCGTGAAAAATTCAAAGAGGTTAGCCTTTGATTTTTTTTCTCGATTTTTGGGTCAACATTTTTTTTGCTCAGAAATGCTTGAATGGGTATCCTTCTTATAGACTTGAGTCTTAAGAATTCATAAAAAGTATCCTTTTTGCGGTACTCCAAATATTTCGTGAGCTATGAAAAAAATTCTGTATCCTTATTTTGAATGTTATATGAAAATGTGAAATCCTGAACAAATTTATTCTAAATGGACTTTTTCACATGTTATTTTGCATGAAAGTGATCTCAAAATAAAGAACAGGATCTCTACTTTCTAATAAAGTAAAATTTTCGAAAATAGGACACGAAATCTACTACGTAGGATTAAAAAATATTTTCCATGATGTCCAAAGTATGAAATGGAGAAATCACCATATTTTGCAAACTTTGAAAAGCTGTGTCTCAAAAACCAAAGGTCGCACAGCCAAGTCCTTTACAGATTCAGATTCAGGACATCCCAAATTATCATTTTCAATCGCTAAATCGAAATCTTAAACTACATCAATTTTCGTGAAAAATTCAAAGAGGTTAGCCTTTGATTTTTTTTCTCGATTTTTGGGTCAACATTTTTTTTGCTCAGAAATGCTTGAATGGGTATCCTTCTTATAGACTTGAGTCTTAAGAATTCATAAAAAGTATCCTTTTTGCGGTACTCCAAATATTTCGTGAGCTATGAAAAAAATTCTGTATCCTTATTTTGAATGTTATAAGAAAATGTGAAATCCTGAACAAATTTATTCTAAATGGACTTTTTCACATGTTATTTTGCATGAAAGTGATCTCAAAATAAAGAACAGGATCTCTACTTTCTAATAAAGTAAAATTTTCGAAAATAGGACACGAAATCTACTACGTAGGATTAAAAAATATTTTCCATGATGTCCAAAGTATGAAATTGAGAAATCACCATATTTTGCAAACTTTGAAAAGCTGTGTCTCAAAAACCAAAGGTCGCACAGCCAAGTCCTTTACAGATTCAGATTCAGGACATCCCAAATTATCATTTTCAATCGCTAAATCGAAATCTTAAAGTACATCAATTTTCGTGGAAAATTCAAAGAGGTTAGCCTTTGATTTTTTTTCTCGATTTTTGGGTCAACATTTTTTTTGCTAGGAAATTGTTGAATGGGAATCCTTCTTATAGATTTGAGTCTTAAGAATTCAGAAAAAGTATCCTTTATGCGATACTCCAACTATTTTCTGAGCTATGAAAAAAATTCTGTATCCTTATTTTGAATGTTATATGAAAATGTGAAATCCTGAATAAATTTACTCTAAATGGACTTTTTCACATGTTATTTTGCATGAAAGTGATCTCAAAATAAAGAACAGGATCTCTACTTTCTAATAAAGTAAAATTTTCGAAAATAGGACACGAAATCTACTACGTAGGATTAAAAAATATTTTCCATGATGTCCAAAGTATGAAATGGAGAAATCACCATATTTTGCAAACTTTGAAAAGCTGTGTCTCAAAAACCAAAGGTCGCACAGCCAAGTCCTTTACAGATTCAGATTCAGGACACCCCAAATTATCATTTTCAATCGCTAAATCGAAATCTTAAAGTACATCAATTTTCGTGAAAAATTCAAAGAGGTTAGCCTTTGATTTTTTTTCTCGATTTTTGGGTCAACATTTTTTTTGCTCAGAAATGCTTGAATGGGTATCCTTCTTATAGACTTGAGTCTTAAGAATTCATAAAAAGTATCCTTTTTGCGGTACTCCAAATATTTCGTGAGCTATGAAAAAAATTCTGTATCCTTATTTTGAATGTTATAAGAAAATGTGAAATCCTGAACAAATTTATTCTAAATGGACTTTTTCACATGTTATTTTGCATGAAAGTGATCTCAAAATAAAGAACAGGATCTCTACTTTCTAATAAAGTAAAATTTTCGAAAATAGGACACGAAATCTACTACGTAGGATTAAAAAATATTTTCCATGATGTCCAAAGTATGAAATGGAGAAATCACCATATTTTGCAAACTTTGAAAAGCTGTGTCTCAAAAACCAAAGGTCGCACAGCCAAGTCCTTTACAGATTCAGATTCAGGACATCCCAAATTATCATTTTCAATCGCTAAATCGAAATCTTAAAGTACATCAATTTTCGCGAAAAATTCAAAGAGGTTAGCCTTTGATTTTTTTTCTCGATTTTTGGGTCAACATTTTTTTTGCTAGGAAATTGTTGAATGGGAATCCTTCTTATAGATTTGAGTCTTAAGAATTCAGAAAAAGTATCCTTTATGCGATACTCCAACTATTTTCTGAGCTATGAAAAAAATTCTGTATCCTTATTTTGAATGTTATATGAAAATGTGAAATGCTGAATAAATTTACTCTAAATGGACTTTTTCACATGTTATTTTGCATGAAAGTGATCTCAAAATAAAGAACAGGATCTCTACTTTCTAATAAAGTAAAATTTTCGAAAATAGGACACGAAATCTACTACGTAGGATTAAAAAATATTTTCCATGATGTCCAAAGTATGAAATTGAGAAATCACCATATTTTGCAAACTTTGAAAAGCTGTGTCTCAAAAACCAAAGGTCGCACAGCCAAGTCCTTTACAGATTCAGATTCAGGACATCCCAAATTATCATTTTCAATCGCTAAATCGAAATCTTGAAGTACATCAATTTTCGTGAAAAATTCAAAGAGGTTAGCCTTTGATTTTTTTTCTCGATTTTTAGGTCAACATTTTTTTTGCTCAGAAATGAGTTGAATGGGTATCCTTCTTATAGATTTGAGTCTTAAGAATTCATAAAAAGTATCCTTTATGCGATACTCCAACTATTTCGTGAGCTATAAAAAAAAATTCTGTATCCTTATTTTGAATGTTATATGAAAATGTGAAATCCTGAATAAATTTATTCTAAATGGACTTTTTCACATGTTATTTTGCATGAAATCTACTACGTAGGATTAAAAAATTTTTCCATGATGTCCAAAGTATGAAATTGAGAAATCACCATATTTTGCAAACTTTGAAAAGCTGTGTCTCAAAAACCAAAGGTCGCACAGCCAAGTCCTTTACAGATTCAGATTCAGGACATCCCAAATTATCATTTTCAATCGCTAAATCGAAATCTTAAAGTACATCAATTTTCGTGAAAAATTCAAAGAGGTTAGCCTTTGATTTTTTTTCTCGATTTTTGGGTCAACATTTTTTTTGCTAGGAAATTGTTGAATGGGAATCCTTCTTATAGATTTGAGTCTTAGGAATTCATAAAAAGTATCCTTTATGCGATACTCCAACTATTTCGTGAGCTATGAAAAAAATTCTGTATCCTTATTTTGAATGTTATATGAAAATGTGAAATCCTGAATAAATTTACTCTAAATGGACTTTTTCACATGTTATTTTGCATGAAAGTGATCTCAAAATAAAGAACAGGATCTCTACTTTCTAATAAAGTAAAATTTTCGAAAATAGGACACGAAATCTACTACGTAGGATTAAAAAATATTTTCCATGATGTCCAAAGTATGAAATGGAGAAATCACCATATTTTGCAAACTTTGAAAAGCTGTGTCTCAAAAACCAAAGGTCGCACAGCCAAGTCCTTTACAGATTCAGATTCAGGACATCCCAAATTATCATTTTCAATCGCTAAATCGAAATCTTAAAGTACATCAATTTTCGTGAAAAATTCAAAGAGGTTAGCCTTTGATTTTTTTTCTCGATTTTTGGGTCAACATTTTTTTTGCTAGGAAATTGTTGAATGGGAATCCTTCTTATAGATTTGAGTCTTAGGAATTCAGAAAAAGTATCCTTTATGCGATACTCCAACTATTTCGTGAGCTATGAAAAAAATTCTGTATCCTTATTTTGAATGTTATATGAAAATGTGAAATCCTGAATAAATTTATTCTAAATGGACTTTTTCACATGTTATTTTGCATGAAATCTACTACGTAGGATTAAAAAATTTTTCCATGATGTCCAAAGTATGAAATTGAGAAATCACCATATTTTGCAAACTTTGAAAAGCTGTGTCTCAAAAACCAAAGGTCGCACAGCCAAGTCCTTTACAGATTCAGATTCAGGACATCCCAAATTATCATTTTCAATCGCTAAATCGAAATCTTAAAGTACATCAATTTTCGTGAAAAATTCAAAGAGGTTAGCCTTTGATTTTTTTTCTCGATTTTTGGGTCAACATTTTTTTTGCTCAGAAATGCTTGAATGGGTATCCTTCTTATAGATTTGAGTCTTAGGAATTCATAAAAAGTATCCTTTATGCGATACTCCAACTATTTCGTGAGCTATGAAAAAAATTCTGTATCCTTATTTTGAATGTTATATGAAAATGTGAAATCCTGAATAAATTTATTCTAAATGGACTTTTTCACATGTTATTTTGCATGAAAGTGATCTCAAAATAAAGAACAGGATCTCTACTTTCTAATAAAGTAAAATTTTCGAAAATAGGACACGAAATCTACTACGTAGGATTAAAAAAATTTTTCCATGATGTCCAAAGTATGAAATTGAGAAATCACCATATTTTGCAAACTTTGAAAAGCTGTGTCTCAAAAACCAAAGGTCGCACAGCCAAGTCCTTTACAGATTCAGATTCAGGACATCCCAAATTATCATTTTCAATCGCTAAATCGAAATCTTAAAGTACATCAATTTTCGTGAAAAATTCAAAGAGGTTAGCCTTTGATTTTTTTTCTCGATTTTTGGGTCAACATTTTTTTTGCTAGGAAATTGTTGAATGGGAATCCTTCTTATAGATTTGAGTCTTGGGAATTCATAAAAAGTATCCTTTATGCGATACTCCAACTATTTCGTGAGCTATGAAAAAAATTCTGTATCCTTATTTTGAATGTTATATGAAAATGTGAAATCCTGAATAAATTTACTCTAAATGGACTTTTTCACATGTTATTTTGCATGAAAGTGATCTCAAAATAAAGAACAGGATCTCTACTTTCTAATAAAGTAAAATTTTCGAAAATAGGACACGAAATCTACTACGTAGGATTAAAAAATATTTTCCATGATGTCCAAAGTATGAAATGGAGAAATCACCATATTTTGCAAACTTTGAAAAGCTGTGTCTCAAAAACCAAAGGTCGCACAGCCAAGTCCTTTACAGATTCAGATTCAGGACATCCCAAATTATCATTTTCAATCGCTAAATCGAAATCTTAAAGTACATCAATTTTCGTGAAAAATTCAAAGAGGTTAGCCTTTGATTTTTTTTCTCGATTTTTAGGTCAAAATTTTTTTTTGCTCAGAAATGAGTTGAATGGGTATCCTTCTTATAGATTTGAGTCTTAAGAATTCATAAAAAGTATCCTTTATGCGATACTCCAACTATTTCGTGAGCTATAAAAAAAAATTCTGTATCCTTATTTTGAATGTTATATGAAAATGTGAAATCCTGAATAAATTTATTCTAAATGGACTTTTTCACATGTTATTTTGCATGAAATCTACTACGTAGGATTAAAAAATTTTTCCATGATGTCCAAAGTATGAAATTGAGAAATCACCATATTTTGCAAACTTTGAAAAGCTGTGTCTCAAAAACCAAAGGTCGCACAGCCAAGTCCTTTACAGATTCAGATTCAGGACATCCCAAATTATCATTTTCAATCGCTAAATCGAAATCTTAAAGTACATCAATTTTCGTGAAAAATTCAAAGAGGTTAGCCTTTGATTTTTTTTCTCGATTTTTGGGTCAACATTTTTTTTGCTCAGAAATGCTTGAATGGGTATCCTTCTTATAGATTTGAGTCTTAGGAATTCATAAAAAGTATCCTTTATGCGATACTCCAACTATTTCGTGAGCTATGAAAAAAATTCTGTATCCTTATTTTGAATGTTATATGAAAATGTGAAATCCTGAATAAATTTATTCTAAATGGACTTTTTCACATGTTATTTTGCATGAAAGTGATCTCAAAATAAAGAACAGGATCTCTACTTTCTAATAAAGTAAAATTTTCGAAAATAGGACACGAAATCTACTACGTAGGATTAAAAAAATTTTTCCATGATGTCCAAAGTATGAAATTGAGAAATCACCATATTTTGCAAACTTTGAAAAGCTGTGTCTCAAAAACCAAAGGTCGCACAGCCAAGTCCTTTACAGATTCAGATTCAGGACATCCCAAATTATCATTTTCAATCGCTAAATCGAAATCTTAAAGTACATCAATTTTCGTGAAAAATTCAAAGAGGTTAGCCTTTGATTTTTTTTCTCGATTTTTGGGTCAACATTTTTTTTGCTCAGAAATGCTTGAATGGGTATCCTTCTTATAGATTTGAGTCTTAGGAATTCATAAAAAGTATCCTTTATGCGATACTCCAACTATTTCGTGAGCTATGAAAAAAATTCTGTATCCTTATTTTGAATGTTATATGAAAATGTGAAATCCTGAATAAATTTATTCTAAATGGACTTTTTCACATGTTATTTTGCATGAAAGTGATCTCAAAATAAAGAACAGGATCTCTACTTTCTAATAAAGTAAAATTTTCGAAAATAGGACACGAAATCTACTACGTAGGATTAAAAAAATTTTTCCATGATGTCCAAAGTATGAAATTGAGAAATCACCATATTTTGCAAACTTTGAAAAGCTGTGTCTCAAAAACCAAAGGTCGCACAGCCAAGTCCTTTACAGATTCAGATTCAGGACATCCCAAATTATCATTTTCAATCGCTAAATCGAAATCTTAAAGTACATCAATTTTCGTGAAAAATTCAAAGAGGTTAGCCTTTGATTTTTTTTCTCGATTTTTGGGTCAACAATTTTTTCGCTCAGAAATGAGTTGAATGGGTATCCTTGTTATAGATTTGAGTCTTAGAAATTCAGAAAACGTATCCTTTTTTAGATACTTCAACTATTTCGTGAGCTATGAACAAAATTCTACACCCTTATTTTGAATGTTATATGAAAATGTAAAATCCTGAATAAATTTATTCTAAGTGGACTTTTTCACATGTTATTTTGCATGAAAGTGATCTCAAAATAAAGAACAGGATCTCTACTTTCTAATAAAGTAAAATTTTCGAAAATAGGACACGAAATCTACTACGTAGGATTAAAAAATATTTTCCATGATGTCCAAAGTATGAAATGGAGAAATCACCATATTTTGCAAACTTTGAAAAGCTGTGTCTCAAAAACCAAAGGTCGCACAGCCAAGTCCTTTACAGATTCAGATTCAGGACATCCCAAATTATCATTTTCAATCGCTAAATCGAAATCTTAAAGTACATCAATTTTCGTGAAAAATTCAAAGAGGTTAGCCTTTGATTTTTTTTCTCGATTTTTAGGTCAAAATTTTTTTTTGCTCAGAAATGAGTTGAATGGGTATCCTTCTTATAGATTTGAGTCTTAAGAATTCATAAAAAGTATCCTTTATGCGATACTCCAACTATTTCGTGAGCTATAAAAAAAAATTCTGTATCCTTATTTTGAATGTTATATGAAAATGTGAAATCCTGAATAAATTTATTCTAAATGGACTTTTTCACATGTTATTTTGCATGAAATCTACTACGTAGGATTAAAAAATTTTTCCATGATGTCCAAAGTATGAAATTGAGAAATCACCATATTTTGCAAACTTTGAAAAGCTGTGTCTCAAAAACCAAAGGTCGCACAGCCAAGTCCTTTACAGATTCAGATTCAGGACATCCCAAATTATCATTTTCAATCGCTAAATCGAAATCTTAAAGTACATCAATTTTCGTGAAAAATTCAAAGAGTAAGCCTTTGATTTTTTTTCTCGATTTTTGGGTCAACATTTTTTTTGCTCAAAAATGGCTTGAATGGGTATCCTTCTTATAGACTTGAGTCTTAGGAATTCATAAAAAGTATCCTTTTTGCGGTACTCCAAATATTTCGTGAGCTATGAAAAAAATTCTATATCCTTATTTTGAATGTTATATGAAAATGTGAAATCCTGAATAAATTTATTCTAAATGGACTTTTTCACATGTTATTTTGCATGAAAGTGATCTCAAAATAAAGAACAGGATCTCTACTTTCTAATAAAGTAAAATTTTCGAAAATAGGACACGAAATCTACTACGTAAGATTAAAAAATATTTTCCATGATGTCCAAAGTATGAAATGGAGAAATCACCATATTTTGCAAACTTTGAAAAGCTGTGTCTCAAAAACCAAAGGTCGCACAGCCAAGTCCTTTACAGATTCAGATTCAGGACATCCCAAATTATCATTTTCAATCGCTAAATCGAAATCTTAAAGTACATCAATTTTCGTGAAAAATTCAAAGAGTAAGCCTTTGATTTTTTTTCTCGATTTTTGGGTCAACATTTTTTTTGCTCAGAAATGGCTTGAATGGGTATCCTTCTTATAGATTTGAGTCTTAGGAATTCAGAAAAAGTATCCTTTATGCGATACTCCAACTATTTCGTGAGCTATGAAAAAAATTCTGTATCCTTATTTTGAATGTTATATGAAAATGTGAAATCCTGAATAAATTTACTCTAAATGGACTTTTTCACATGTTATTTTGCATGAAAGTGATCTCAAAATAAAGAACAGGATCTCTACTTTCTAATAAAGTAAAATTTTCGAAAATAGGACACGAAATCTACTACGTAGGATTAAAAAATATTTTCCATGATGTCCAAAGTATGAAATGGAGAAATCACCATATTTTGCAAACTTTGAAAAGCTGTGTATCAAAAACCAAAGGTCGCACAGCCAAGTCCTTTACAGATTCAGATTCAGGACATCCCAAATTATCATTTTCAATCGCTAAATCGAAATCTTAAAGTACATCAATTTTCGTGAAAAATTCAAAGAGTAAGCCTTTGATTTTTTTTCTCGATTTTTGGGTCAACATTTTTTTTGCTCAGAAATGGCTTGAATGGGTATCCTTCTTATAGATTTGAGTCTTAGGAATTCAGAAAAAGAATCCTTTATGCGATACTCCAACTATTTCGTGAGCTATGAAAAAAATTCTGTATCCTTATTTTGAATGTTATATGAAAATGTGAAATCCTGAATAAATTTACTCTAAATGGACTTTTTCACATGTTATTTTGCATGAAAGTGATCTCAAAATAAAGAACAGGATCTCTACTTTCTAATAAATAAAAATTTTCGAAAATAGGACACGAAATCTACTACGTAGGATTAAAAAATATTTTCCATGATGTCCAAAGTATGAAATGGAGAAATCACCATATTTTGCAAACTTTGAAAAGCTGTGTCTCAAAAACCAAAGGTCGCACAGCCAAGTCCTTTACAGATTCAGATTCAGGACATCCCAAATTATCATTTTCAATCGCTAAATCGAAATCTTAAAGTACATCAATTTTCGTGAAAAATTCAAAGAGGTTAGCCTCTGATTTTTTTTCTCGATTTTTGGGTCAACATTTTTTTTGCTCAGAAATGCTTGAATGGGTATCCTTCTTATAGACTTGAGTCTTAAGAATTCATAAAAAGTATCCTTTTTGCGGTACTCCAAATATTTCGTGAGCTATGAAAAAAATTCTGTATCCTTATTTTGAATGTTATATGAAAATGTGAAATCCTGAACAAATTTATTCTAAATGGACTTTTTCACATGTTATTTTGCATGAAAGTGATCTCAAAATAAAGAACAGGATCTCTACTTTCTAATAAAGTAAAATTTTCGAAAATAGGACACGAAATCTACTACGTAGGATTAAAAAATATTTTCCATGATGTCCAAAGTATGAAATGGAGAAATCACCATATTTTGCAAACTTTGAAAAGCTGTGTCTCAAAAACCAAAGGTCGCACAGCCAAGTCCTTTACAGATTCAGATTCAGGACATCCCAAATTATCATTTTCAATAGCTAAATCGAAATCTTAAAGTACATCAATTTTCGTGAAAAATTCAAAGAGGTTAGCCTTTGATTTTTTTTCTCGATTTTTGGGTTAACATTTTTTTTGCTCAGAAATGGCTTGAATGGGTATCCTTCTTATAGATTTGAGTCTTAGGAATTCAGAAAAAGTATCCTTTATGCGATACTCCAACTATTTCGTGAGCTATGAAAAAAATTCTGTATCCTTATTTTGAATGTTATATGAAAATGTGAAATCCTGAACAAATTTATTCTAAATGGACTTTTTCACATGTTATTTTGCATGAAAGTGATCTCAAAATAAAGAACAGGATCTCTACTTTCTAATAAAGTAAAATTTTCGAAAATAGGACACGAAATCTACTACGTAGGATTAAAAAATATTTTCCATGATGTCCAAAGTATGAAATTGAGAAATCACCATATTTTGCAAACTTTGAAAAGCTGTGTCTCAAAAACCAAAGGTCGCACAGCCAAGTCCTTTACAGATTCAGATTCAGGACATCCCAAATTATCATTTTCAATCGCTAAATCGAAATCTTAAAGTACATCAATTTTCGTGAAAAATTCAAAGAGGTTAGCCTTTGATTTTTTTCTCGATTTTTGGGTCAACATTTTTTTTGCTCAGAAATGCTTGAATGGGTATCCTTCTTATAGACTTGAGTCTTAAGAATTCATAAAAAGTATCCTTTTTGCGGTACTCCAAATATTTCGTGAGCTATAAAAAAAAATTCTGTATCCTTATTTTGAATGTTATATGAAAATGTGAAATCCTGAATAAATTTATTCTAAATGGACTTTTTTACATGTTATTTTGCATGAAAGTGATCTCAAAATAAAGAACAGGATCTCTACTTTCTAATAAAGTAAAATTTTCGAAAATAGGACACGAAATCTACTACGTAGGATTAAAAAATATTTTCCATGATGTCCAAAGTATGAAATTGAGAAATCACCATATTTTGCAAACTTTGAAAAGCTGTGTCTCAAAAACCAAAGGTCGCACAGCCAAGTCCTTTACAGATTCAGATTCAGGACATCCCAAATTATCATTTTCAATCGCTAAATCGAAATCTTAAAGTACATCAATTTTCGTGAAAAATTCAAAGAGTAAGCCTTTGATTTTTTTTCTCGATTTTTGGGTCAACATTTTTTTTGCTCAGAAATGGCTTGAATGGGTATCCTTCTTATAGATTTGAGTCTTAGGAATTCAGAAAAAGTATCCGTTATGCGATACTCCAACTATTTCGTGAGCTATGAAAAAAATTCTGTATCCTTATTTTGAATGTTATATGAAAATGTGAAATCCTGAATAAATTTACTCTAAATGGACTTTTTCACATGTTATTTTGCATGAAAGTGATCTCAAAATAAAGAACAGGATCTCTACTTTCTAATAAAGTAAAATTTTCGAAAATAGGACACGAAATCTACTACGTAGGATTAAAAAATATTTTCCATGATGTCCAAAGTATGAAATTGAGAAATCACCATATTTTGCAAACTTTGAAAAGCTGTGTCTCAAAAACCAAAGGTCGCACAGCCAAGTCCTTTACAGATTCAGATTCAGGACATCCCAAATTATCATTTTCAATCGCTAAATCGAAATCTTAAAGTACATCAATTTTCGTGAAAAATTCAAAGAGGTTAGCCTTTGATTTTTTTTCTCGATTTTTGGGTCAACATTTTTTTTGCTCAGAAATGCTTGAATGGGTATCCTTCTTATAGACTTGAGTCTTAAGAATTCATAAAAAGTATCCTTTTTGCGGTACTCCAAATATTTCGTGAGCTATAAAAAAAAATTCTGTATCCTTATTTTGAATGTTATATGAAAATGTGAAATCCTGAATAAATTTATTCTAAATGGACTTTTTTACATGTTATTTTGCATGAAAGTGATCTCAAAATAAAGAACAGGATCTCTACTTTCTAATAAAGTAAAATTTTCGAAAATAGGACACGAAATCTACTACGTAGGATTAAAAAATATTTTCCATGATGTCCAAAGTATGAAATGGAGAAATCACCATATTTTGCAAACTTTGAAAAGCTGTGTATCAAAAACCAAAGGTCGCACAGCCAAGTCCTTTACAGATTCAGATTCAGGACATCCCAAATTATCATTTTCAATCGCTAAATCGAAATCTTAAAGTACATCAATTTTCGTGAAAAATTCAAAGAGTAAGCCTTTGATTTTTTTTCTCGATTTTTGGGTCAACATTTTTTTTGCTCAGAAATGGCTTGAATGGGTATCCTTCTTATAGATTTGAGTCTTAGGAATTCAGAAAAAGTATCCTTTATGCGATACTCCAACTATTTCGTGAGCTATGAACAAAATTCTACACCCTTATTTTGAATGTTATATGAAAATGTGAAATCCTGAATAAATTTACTCTAAATGGACTTTTTCACATGTTATTTTGCATGAAAGTGATCTCAAAATAAAGAACAGGATCTCTACTTTCTAATAAAGTAAAATTTTCGAAAATAGGACACGAAATCTACTACGTAGGATTAAAAAATATTTTCCATGATGTCCAAAGTATGAAATGGAGAAATCACCATATTTTGCAAACTTTGAAAAGCTGTGTCTCAAAAACCAAAGGTCGCACAGCCAAGTCCTTTACAGATTCAGATTCAGGACATCCCAAATTATCATTTTCAATCGCTAAATCGAAATCTTAAAGTACATCAATTTTCGTGAAAAATTCAAAGAGGTTAGCCTCTGATTTTTTTTCTCGATTTTTGGGTCAACATTTTTTTTGCTCAGAAATGCTTGAATGGGTATCCTTCTTATAGACTTGAGTCTTAAGAATTCATAAAAAGTATCCTTTTTGCGGTACTCCAAATATTTCGTGAGCTATGAAAATAATTCTGTATCCTTATTTTGAATGTTATATTTAAATGTGAAATCCTGAACAAATTTATTCTAAATGGACTTTTTCACATGTTATTTTGCATGAAAGTGATCTCAAAATAAAGAACAGGATTTCTACTTTCTAATAAAGTAAAATTTTCGAAAATAGGACACGAAATCTACTACGTAGGATTAAAAAATATTTTCCATGATGTCCAAAGTATGAAATGGAGAAATCACCATATTTTGCAAACTTTGAAAAGCTGTGTCTCAAAAACCAAAGGTCGCACAGCCAAGTCCTTTACAGATTCAGATTCAGGACATCCCAAATTATCATTTTCAATAGCTAAATCGAAATCTTAAAGTACATCAATTTTCGTGAAAAATTCAAAGAGTAAGCCTTTGATTTTTTTTCTCGATTTTTGGGTCAACATTTTTTTTGCTCAGAAATGGCTTGAATGGGTATCCTTCTTATAGATTTGAGTCTTAGGAATTCAGAAAAAGTATCCTTTATGCGATACTCCAACTATTTCGTGAGCTATGAAAAAAATTCTGTATCCTTATTTTGAATGTTATATGAAAATGTGAAATCCTGAACAAATTTATTCTAAATGGACTTTTTCACATGTTATTTTGCATGAAAGTGATCTCAAAATAAAGAACAGGATCTCTACTTTCTAATAAAGTAAAATTTTCGAAAATAGGACACGAAATCTACTACGTAGGATTAAAAAATATTTTCCATGATGTCCAAAGTATGAAATGGAGAAATCACCATATTTTGCAAACTTTGAAAAGCTGTGTCTCAAAAACCAAAGGTCGCACAGCCAAGTCCTTTACAGATTCAGATTCAGGACATCCCAAATTATCATTTTCAATCGCTAAATCGAAATCTTAAAGTACATCAATTTTCGTGAAAAATTCAAAGAGGTTAGCCTTTGATTTTTTTTCTCGATTTTTGGGTCAACATTTTTTTTGCTCAGAAATGCTTGAATGGGTATCCTTCTTATAGACTTGAGTCTTAAGAATTCATAAAAAGTATCCTTTTTGCGGTACTCCAAATATTTCGTGAGCTATGAAAAAAATTCTGTATCCTTATTTTGAATGTTATATGAAAATGTGAAATCCTGAACAAATTTATTCTAAATGGACTTTTTCACATGTTATTTTGCATGAAAGTGATCTCAAAATAAAGAACAGGATCTCTACTTTCTAATAAAGTAAAATTTTCGAAAATAGGACACGAAATCTACTACGTAGGATTAAAAAATATTTTCCATGATGTCCAAAGTATGAAATGGAGAAATCACCATATTTTGCAAACTTTGAAAAGCTGTGTCTCAAAAACCAAAGGTCGCACAGCCAAGTCCTTTACAGATTCAGATTCAGGACATCCCAAATTATCATTTTCAATCGCTAAATCGAAATCTTAAAGTACATCAATTTTCGTGAAAAATTCAAAGAGGTTAGCCTTTGATTTTTTTTCTCGATTTTTGGGTCAACATTTTTTTTGCTCAGAAATGCTTGAATGGGTATCCTTCTTATAGACTTGAGTCTTAAGAATTCATAAAAAGTATCCTTTTTGCGGTACTCCAAATATTTCGTGAGCTATGAAAAAAATTCTGTATCCTTATTTTGAATGTTATAAGAAAATGTGAAATCCTGAACAAATTTATTCTAAATGGACTTTTTCACATGTTATTTTGCATGAAAGTGATCTCAAAATAAAGAACAGGATCTCTACTTTCTAATAAAGTAAAATTTTCGAAAATAGGACACGAAATCTACTACGTAGGATTAAAAAATATTTTCCATGATGTCCAAAGTATGAAATTGAGAAATCACCATATTTTGCAAACTTTGAAAAGCTGTGTCTCAAAAACCAAAGGTCGCACAGCCAAGTCCTTTACAGATTCAGATTCAGGACATCCCAAATTATCATTTTCAATCGCTAAATCGAAATCTTAAAGTACATCAATTTTCGTGAAAAATTCAAAGAGGTTAGCCTTTGATTTTTTTTCTCGATTTTTGGGTCAACATTTTTTTTGCTAGGAAATTGTTGAATGGGAATCCTTCTTATAGATTTGAGTCTTAAGAATTCAGAAAAAGTATCCTTTATGCGATACTCCAAATATTTCGTGAGCTATGAAAAAAATTCTGTATCCTTATTTTGAATGTTATAAGAAAATGTGAAATCCTGAACAAATTTATTCTAAATGGACTTTTTCACATGTTATTTTGCATGAAAGTGATCTCAAAATAAAGAACAGGATCTCTACTTTCTAATAAAGTAAAATTTTCGAAAATAGGACACGAAATCTACTACGTAGGATTAAAAAATATTTTCCATGATGTCCAAAGTATGAAATGGAGAAATCACCATATTTTGCAAACTTTGAAAAGCTGTGTCTCAAAAACCAAAGGTCGCACAGCCAAGTCCTTTACAGATTCAGATTCAGGACACCCCAAATTATCATTTTCAATCGCTAAATCGAAATCTTAAAGTACATCAATTTTCGTGAAAAATTCAAAGAGTTAGCCTTTGATTTTTTTTCTCGATTTTTGGGTCAACATTTTTTTTGCTCAGAAATGCTTGAATGGGTATCCTTCTTATAGATTTGAGTCTTAAGAATTCATAAAAAGTATCCTTTTTGCGGTACTCCAACTATTTTCTGAGCTATGAAAAAAATTCTGTATCCTTATTTTGAATGTTATATGAAAATGTGAAATCCTGAATAAATTTATTCTAAATGGACTTTTTCACATGTTATTTTGCATGAAAGTGATCTCAAAATAAAGAACAGGATCTCTACTTTCTAATAAAGTAAAATTTTCGAAAATAGGACAGGAAATCTACTACGTAGGATTAAAAAATATTTTCCATGATGTCCAAAGTATGAAATTGAGAAATCACCATATTTTGCAAACTTTGAAAAGCTGTGTCTCAAAAACCAAAGGTCGCACAGCCAAGTCCTTTACAGATTCAGATTCAGGACATCCCAAATTATCATTTTCAATCGCTAAATCGAAATCTTAAAGTACATCAATTTTCGTGAAAAATTCAAAGAGGTTAGCCTTTGATTTTTTTTCTCGATTTTTGGGTCAACATTTTTTTTGCTAGGAAATTGTTGAATGGGAATCCTTCTTATAGATTTGAGTCTTAAGAATTCAGAAAAAGTATCCTTTATGCGATACTCCAACTATTTTCTGAGCTATGAAAAAAATTCTGTATCCTTATTTTGAATGTTATATGAAAATGTGAAATGCTGAATAAATTTACTCTAAATGGACTTTTTCACATGTTATTTTGCATGAAAGTGATCTCAAAATAAAGAACAGGATCTCTACTTTCTAATAAAGTAAAATTTTCGAAAATAGGACACGAAATCTACTACGTAGGATTAAAAAATATTTTCCATGATGTCCAAAGTATGAAATTGAGAAATCACCATATTTTGCAAACTTTGAAAAGCTGTGTCTCAAAAACCAAAGGTCGCACAGCCAAGTCCTTTACAGATTCAGATTCAGGACATCCCAAATTATCATTTTCAATCGCTAAATCGAAATCTTAAAGTACATCAATTTTCGTGAAAAATTCAAAGAGGTTAGCCTTTGATTTTTTTTCTCGATTTTTAGGTCAACATTTTTTTTGCTCAGAAATGAGTTGAATGGGTATCCTTCTTATAGATTTGAGTCTTAAGAATTCATAAAAAGTATCCTTTATGCGATACTCCAACTATTTCGTGAGCTATAAAAAAAAATTCTGTATCCTTATTTTGAATGTTATATGAAAATGTGAAATCCTGAATAAATTTATTCTAAATGGACTTTTTCACATGTTATTTTGCATGAAATCTACTACGTAGGATTAAAAAATTTTTCCATGATGTCCAAAGTATGAAATTGAGAAATCACCATATTTTGCAAACTTTGAAAAGCTGTGTCTCAAAAACCAAAGGTCGCACAGCCAAGTCCTTTACAGATTCAGATTCAGGACATCCCAAATTATCATTTTCAATCGCTAAATCGAAATCTTAAAGTACATCAATTTTCGTGAAAAATTCAAAGAGGTTAGCCTTTGATTTTTTTTCTCGATTTTTGGGTCAACATTTTTTTTGCTAGGAAATTGTTGAATGGGAATCCTTCTTATAGATTTGAGTCTTAGGAATTCATAAAAAGTATCCTTTATGCGATACTCCAACTATTTCGTGAGCTATGAAAAAAATTCTGTATCCTTATTTTGAATGTTATATGAAAATGTGAAATCCTGAATAAATTTACTCTAAATGGACTTTTTCACATGTTATTTTGCATGAAAGTGATCTCAAAATAAAGAACAGGATCTCTACTTTCTAATAAAGTAAAATTTTCGAAAATAGGACACGAAATCTACTACGTAGGATTAAAAAATATTTTCCATGATGTCCAAAGTATGAAATGGA
This sequence comes from Bombylius major, assembly GCA_932526495.1. Lineage (NCBI taxonomy): Eukaryota > Metazoa > Arthropoda > Insecta > Diptera > Bombyliidae > Bombylius > Bombylius major. The sequence continues at coordinate 33,970,578 of OW052047.1, forward strand.
GAAATCACCATATTTTGCAAACTTTGAAAAGCTGTGTCTCAAAAACCAAAGGTCGCACAGCCAAGTCCTTTACAGATTCAGATTCAGGACATCCCAAATTATCATTTTCAATCGCTAAATCGAAATCTTAAAGTACATCAATTTTCGTGAAAAATTCAAAGAGGTTAGCCTTTGATTTTTTTTCTCGATTTTTGGGTCAACATTTTTTTTGCTCAGAAATGCTTGAATGGGTATCCTTCTTATAGACTTGAGTCTTAAGAATTCATAAAAAGTATCCTTTATGCGATACTCCAACTATTTCGTGAGCTATGAAAAAAATTCTGTATCCTTATTTTGAATGTTATAAGAAAATGTGAAATCCTGAACAAATTTATTCTAAATGGACTTTTTCACATGTTATTTTGCATGAAAGTGATCTCAAAATAAAGAACAGGATCTCTACTTTCTAATAAAGTAAAATTTTCGAAAATAGGACACGAAATCTACTACGTAGGATTAAAAAATATTTTCCATGATGTCCAAAGTATGAAATTGAGAAATCACCATATTTTGCAAACTTTGAAAAGCTGTGTCTCAAAAACCAAAGGTCGCACAGCCAAGTCCTTTACAGATTCAGATTCAGGACATCCCAAATTATCATTTTCAATCGCTAAATCGAAATCTTAAAGTACATCAATTTTCGTGAAAAATTCAAAGAGGTTAGCCTTTGATTTTTTTTCTCGATTTTTGGGTCAACATTTTTTTTGCTCAGAAATGCTTGAATGGGTATCCTTCTTATAGACTTGAGTCTTAAGAATTCATAAAAAGTATCCTTTTTGCGGTACTCCAAATATTTCGTGAGCTATGAAAAAAATTCTGTATCCTTATTTTGAATGTTATAAGAAAATGTGAAATCCTGAACAAATTTATTCTAAATGGACTTTTTCACATGTTATTTTGCATGAAAGTGATCTCAAAATAAAGAACAGGATCTCTACTTTCTAATAAAGTAAAATTTTCGAAAATAGGACACGAAATCTACTACGTAGGATTAAAAAATATTTTCCATGATGTCCAAAGTATGAAATGGAGAAATCACCATATTTTGCAAACTTTGAAAAGCTGTGTCTCAAAAACCAAAGGTCGCACAGCCAAGTCCTTTACAGATTCAGATTCAGGACATCCCAAATTATCATTTTCAATCGCTAAATCGAAATCTTAAAGTACATCAATTTTCGCGAAAAATTCAAAGAGGTTAGCCTTTGATTTTTTTTCTCGATTTTTGGGTCAACATTTTTTTTGCTAGGAAATTGTTGAATGGGAATCCTTCTTATAGATTTGAGTCTTAAGAATTCAGAAAAAGTATCCTTTATGCGATACTCCAACTATTTTCTGAGCTATGAAAAAAATTCTGTATCCTTATTTTGAATGTTATATGAAAATGTGAAATCCTGAATAAATTTATTCTAAATGGACTTTTTCACATGTTATTTTGCATGAAAGTGATCTCAAAATAAAGAACAGGATCTCTACTTTCTAATAAAGTAAAATTTTCGAAAATAGGACACGAAATCTACTACGTAGGATTAAAAAATATTTTCCATGATGTCCAAAGTATGAAATTGAGAAATCACCATATTTTGCAAACTTTGAAAAGCTGTGTCTCAAAAACCAAAGGTCGCACAGCCAAGTCCTTTACAGATTCAGATTCAGGACATCCCAAATTATCATTTTCAATCGCTAAATCGAAATCTTAAAGTACATCAATTTTCGTGAAAAATTCAAAGAGGTTAGCCTTTGATTTTTTTTCTCGATTTTTAGGTCAACATTTTTTTTGCTCAGAAATGAGTTGAATGGGTATCCTTCTTATAGATTTGAGTCTTAAGAATTCATAAAAAGTATCCTTTATGCGATACTCCAACTATTTCGTGAGCTATAAAAAAAAATTCTGTATCCTTATTTTGAATGTTATATGAAAATGTGAAATCCTGAATAAATTTATTCTAAATGGACTTTTTCACATGTTATTTTGCATGAAATCTACTACGTAGGATTAAAAAATTTTTCCATGATGTCCAAAGTATGAAATTGAGAAATCACCATATTTTGCAAACTTTGAAAAGCTGTGTCTCAAAAACCAAAGGTCGCACAGCCAAGTCCTTTACAGATTCAGATTCAGGACATCCCAAATTATCATTTTCAATCGCTAAATCGAAATCTTAAAGTACATCAATTTTCGTGAAAAATTCAAAGAGGTTAGCCTTTGATTTTTTTTCTCGATTTTTGGGTCAACATTTTTTTTGCTAGGAAATTGTTGAATGGGAATCCTTCTTATAGATTTGAGTCTTAGGAATTCATAAAAAGTATCCTTTATGCGATACTCCAACTATTTCGTGAGCTATGAAAAAAATTCTGTATCCTTATTTTGAATGTTATATGAAAATGTGAAATCCTGAATAAATTTACTCTAAATGGACTTTTTCACATGTTATTTTGCATGAAAGTGATCTCAAAATAAAGAACAGGATCTCTACTTTCTAATAAAGTAAAATTTTCGAAAATAGGACACGAAATCTACTACGTAGGATTAAAAAATATTTTCCATGATGTCCAAAGTATGAAATGGAGAAATCACCATATTTTGCAAACTTTGAAAAGCTGTGTCTCAAAAACCAAAGGTCGCACAGCCAAGTCCTTTACAGATTCAGATTCAGGACATCCCAAATTATCATTTTCAATCGCTAAATCGAAATCTTAAAGTACATCAATTTTCGTGAAAAATTCAAAGAGGTTAGCCTTTGATTTTTTTTCTCGATTTTTGGGTCAACATTTTTTTTGCTAGGAAATTGTTGAATGGGAATCCTTCTTATAGATTTGAGTCTTGGGAATTCATAAAAAGTATCCTTTATGCGATACTCCAACTATTTCGTGAGCTATGAAAAAAATTCTGTATCCTTATTTTGAATGTTATATGAAAATGTGAAATCCTGAATAAATTTATTCTAAATGGACTTTTTCACATGTTATTTTGCATGAAATCTACTACGTAGGATTAAAAAATTTTTCCATGATGTCCAAAGTATGAAATTGAGAAATCACCATATTTTGCAAACTTTGAAAAGCTGTGTCTCAAAAACCAAAGGTCGCACAGCCAAGTCCTTTACAGATTCAGATTCAGGACATCCCAAATTATCATTTTCAATCGCTAAATCGAAATCTTAAAGTACATCAATTTTCGTGAAAAATTCAAAGAGGTTAGCCTTTGATTTTTTTTCTCGATTTTTGGGTCAACATTTTTTTTGCTCAGAAATGCTTGAATGGGTATCCTTCTTATAGATTTGAGTCTTAGGAATTCATAAAAAGTATCCTTTATGCGATACTCCAACTATTTCGTGAGCTATGAAAAAAATTCTGTATCCTTATTTTGAATGTTATATGAAAATGTGAAATCCTGAATAAATTTATTCTAAATGGACTTTTTCACATGTTATTTTGCATGAAAGTGATCTCAAAATAAAGAACAGGATCTCTACTTTCTAATAAAGTAAAATTTTCGAAAATAGGACACGAAATCTACTACGTAGGATTAAAAAAATTTTTCCATGATGTCCAAAGTATGAAATTGAGAAATCACCATATTTTGCAAACTTTGAAAAGCTGTGTCTCAAAAACCAAAGGTCGCACAGCCAAGTCCTTTACAGATTCAGATTCAGGACATCCCAAATTATCATTTTCAATCGCTAAATCGAAATCTTAAAGTACATCAATTTTCGTGAAAAATTCAAAGAGGTTAGCCTTCCCAAGCAGCACAAGTTATATAATAAGTATAAACGACTACGTGGAGACGTATTTTAAAAGTCTTTGTAGTCATTAATTTTTGTAAGTCTTATAAGCGTTGTACAATAGTCACAAATTCACGTTATAATATTGTCATAAAATCAGTTATTTAGCACGCTATACAACTGATAACAAACGACATTTTATGACTAGTTTTTTAAATAGTTTTTATGACTACTTTACAACTACTCTTTATGTGGTCATAATTGAGTTTTTTACTTCTATTATATGACTTTTTTAAAACTCTGTAACTTTGGGTTATATTATGTAGTCGTAATTCCTCCTATAAATCTTATTTTAGGACTTTGTGGTCATATAAACTTGAAAAAATATTTCTTTTCTTCTTCTTATTGAAAATGTCATTTGTTATTGCATTATACATGTGTACGTTGTCAACACAACGTGTAATTTAGAAAAAAACTATGTCGAATTTTATACTATTATAACAAAAATGATTAGTTCTTCTAAAAAATATAAATATACAAGCTCTTATTATAGAACAGTGAAAAAATATTTAAAAAACATTAAAAAAAGTGGTACAGAATATTTAAATCATGCAAAAATAGTTCCAGAATCAGAAAACGTTGTTGCAAAGAGTACAATTTTAAACAGTGATATAATAAACTGCATTAGTTCGAACTGTGAAAGTAATAATACATCAGAAGTTGAAAAACCATATAGTAGTGAAAGTGAAAATGATTCACCTTTTGAACAACCGCTGACTCTTCAGGAAAACTTAAGGAATTGGTCACTGAAATACCAAATCACTCATGTTGCTCTGGATGAATTATTGAAAGTTTTAAACAATGTTAATTTATGTTTGCCAAGGGATTGCCGACAACTTCTCCGCACACCAAGAAAAATTGTAATAGTACGAATGGGAATTAATGGAGAATATTGGAGTAACGGTCTGGTTAAATGCTTGGAATCCATAGGCACATCCGGATTTTTAATCCCAGAAGTGTTATTTCTTAATTTTAATGTGGACAGTTTGCCAATTAGTCGCAGTTCCAAAGCAGAATTCTGGCCTATTCTTTGCTCTATTGCAAATATTCCAGAAATAGAACCAATGATTGTTAGTATTTATTATGGTTATAGTAAACCAACAAGTGTACAAGAATATCTAAGTAATTTTGTATTAGAACTTAAGACTGTACTTGAAGAGGGAATCAAAATCAATGATCGTCAAGTCAAAGTAAAAACAAATGCTTTCATATGCGACACACCAGCAAGGTGCTTTGTTAAAGGTAATGCGAAACAACTTATAATTATAGTTATATTTCAGATTTTTAACTTTCTATTTTAATTCCAATGTACGGTGAATTTTAATCATTATCATGGTTGTATGAAATGCACTGCAGTGGGTGAATATTTTAAAGACGAACGGCACATGAGTTTTCCTCGTATTGATCAGCCTTTAAGAACTGATTCGTCTTTTCGTACTAGAAAAGATCCTGATCATCATAAATATGATTCACCGATTGAGCGATTACCTATTGATTTTGTCAAGGATTTCCCTATCGCAGACTCCCTTCATCTAATTGACCTTGGCGTTATGAAAAAATGTTTGTTAGGGTGGATTAATGGTAATTTTAATTTCAAAACAAAGCTATGTGCAAAAGAGATAAATGCAATTTCTTTGTTGTTAATTGGAGCAAATAAAACAAAACCATGTGAATTACATCGTGCAGTTCGAGGACTAGATACAATAAGGTTCTGGAAAGGTGTTGAATTTAGATCCTTTTTATTTTATTTAGGCCCTGTAGTAATGAAGGACTATTTATCTACAGAAGTTTATCAACACTTTTTAATGTTAAGTTGTGCAATTAAAATTTTAACAAGCAAGCAATACATGAGGTTTATAAATTTGGCTGAAAAACTATTACAAGATTATATAAAAAAATTCATTAACATATATGGAGTGGATACTATCAGCAGCAATGTTCATAATTTATGTCATGTGGTAGATGATGTGAGACGATTTGGGTCTTTACTCAACATTAGCTCGTACCCTTTTGAGAATGCCCTACAACGTACTAAACGTTTTTTAAGACATGGAAATCGACCACTTGCTCAGGTTGCAAAAAGACTTTTAGAGTTTTCTGCACTAAGTTCTCAACAGAATAAAACTTGTACTACAAATGGAAGAAAAAAACATATTATTTCTTCAAAAGATGGTAAGAAAATTCTCTGGACTCTAGAAATATCCGATCAATTTACTCTTAAAGCAGACAAACGAAACAAATGGTTTCTTTCAAAACAGAACGAAATTGTAGAGATGGTCAATGCCACGGAAACTAATAGCAAGTTTTATATAACTGGAAAACCTTTGAAAAAATTGAGAAATTTTTTTGAAAACCCAATTAGGTCATCCTTTTTAAACATATACAGGGTGATTCCGTTACGTTGTCCGACCGGGAAACTACGGATAGGTCTCGGCGAGGGGAACAAAAAATCGTATTGGGGGGGGGGGGGCAATCTCAACGGTTTAGGAGTTAGAGGGGGTTAAAGATTTTTGGTACTTTTTTCATATTTTACCCTATAACTTTTTACAAGGGCACGCTAGGCTCACCAACTCTTCTACATAATTATGAAGGACTCCTGTGCCTTTTCATCAACATCTTACCTGCTTCTGTGTATCCGACCATTCAGAAGTTATAAGGCCTCAAAACCATAATTTTGTCATTTTTTCACAGATTTTTGGACTTTAACCCTGCTTTACTCAAAAAAGGCTTAAATTAACCCTCATTTTTTATTGCAGAAAATGAAGGCTCAATTAATTCTACATCGATTTGCTATCTTCATTTTTTTCAAAAAATGCATAGTTTTCAAGATATTTGCACTTGAAAACTAGCATTCCAAGCACCTATTTTCAATTTACACTGTAATAAAAGCACGTGTCCAATAATATAATGAATTTCAGACTAATATTATCAGATTTTTTAAGAGGTCTTCCTCAATATCTCAAAAATTATCCATTTTTCGAAAAAAATGAAGGTAGCAAATCGATGTAGAATTAATTGAGCCTTCATTTTCTGCAATAAAAAATGAGGGTTAATTTAAGCCTTTTTTGAGTAAAGCAGGGTTAAAGTCCAAAAATCTGTGAAAAAATGACAAAATTATGGTTTTGAGGCCTTATAACTTCTGAATGGTCGGATACACAGCAGCAGGTAAGATGTTGATGAAAAGGCACAGGAGTCCTTCATAATTATGTAGAAGAGTTGGTGAGCCTAGCGTGCCCTTGTAAAAAGTTATAGGGTAAAATATGAAAAAAGTACCAAAAATCTTTAACCCCCTCTAACTCCTAAACCGTTGAGATTGCAACCCCCCCCCCCCCCCCCCCCCCACCAATACGATTTTTTGTTCCCCTCGCCGAGACCTATCCGTAGTTTCCCGGTCGGACACCGTAACGGAATCACCCTGTATATGTCTTGTGGTGAGAGCGCGGACGCTAAAATTTATCAAGTAGATGACATTAAATGTAAATTATTTTCAATAAAATATCATAATAATTTTGTATATATTCCTTTGATTCATACATTAAAATAAAGTTAAAAAAAACATTTTTTTCAGTAAATTTTAATATTTTATTTCAAATATTTTTTTCCAGATAATTCAGATATCTTATATCATTTTATAAATTTCTTTTATATTCTTATGATGATTTGAAAAAAAATTTAAAAAAAAAATCAATAAAACAAAATCAACAACGAAAAATAAACAAACTAAAAACTAATTGAAAAAATATTACTTCATAAACATTTTTTTTCGGTAATTTTTAATATTTTATTTCAAATATTTTTTTTCAGATAATTCAGATATCTTATATATCATTTTATAAATTTCATTTATATTCTTATGATGATTTGAAAAAAAAATTAAAAAAAAAAATCAATAAAACAAAATCAACAACGAAAAATAAACAAACTAAAAACTAATTAAAAAAATATTACTTCATGTTTGAGTAGAAATATTTTACTATTGCCTTATGAAACTTGGGCATTGCTTAAAAAGATTTGAAAAATGAGAAAAAGTAAGTATCAATTTTAATTTTTCAAGTTTAATTCTTATTTGGAGCTTCATTTTCATTATTTTGAGAGTTTTTTCCACTATTTTGACGAATCCTAGGTGCGGACTGTCGCGAAGTTGCTCGTGGTAGAGCACGTGTATTACTATGTTTTAAGTCAGCGTTTTTGAAAAACTTTTCTACATCTATAAAAGAGCATCTGCTATCAGCAGACGAAACTAATTTTGTAAAAAATTTCAAAAATTGTTGGTTTGATGAAAAAGAAAGCTTTGATGTTTTTTTTGAAATACCAGTCCACGTATACTGTTTTAGCAATTCTCTGGTGAATATAGCATCCACAAGTTTATTGCAAACCGCTCTTCCTACCTCCTTTCCACTTGCTCCACCGATTAGGGAAAATTTACGAATCTGAAAATAAAAAAAAAAAATAAATACATAATAAATAAAAATAAAATTTATTCTTACCATTGCTTCATTGAAATTTGTATTTTGAAGTTCCGTTTCAAAAGCAATAAATGTCTCAATGCTGTTTATCGGGAAATTTGTCTTACATTCTTCTTCATCCCTGATATACGTAGCTGTAGGAAATTGTTTTCTCATGTTTTCAAATAAGTTTAGACATTTGTCTAATTTTGCATTTTGCTTTGCAGATTGCTCTTCTAAGGCTTTAAGCCTACTTTCAACTAAAAAATATAAAAAGTGGAATAAAATTATAGTTACATAGGTAAATATTTCTGCAATTTTGTTTGAACCTACTCATTAATATGTCTTGATCTTGAATATTTAAAACAATATTTTCGTTTACATCTGCATTAGATGGTTCAGTGATAGGTTGTACTTCATCATTGGATCCATGAGGTAAATCAATTAAAGAATTTATAAAACTCATGCTATTCAAACAGTTTTCTGCAATTTCATTGTAATTGTTCTTTTCCAAAATTGGAGTTTCATAACTTTTACTGAGTGACATAATCCTACAAGTTATACAAGTAAAATTCATATACATATTATTATAAATATAGATATGTGTGCATGTATATGCTATACATAACAATAAGTTTAAGATATAATTAATAAGATATGTGTTAATAATACTTACATTTCCTCTGAATCTGTATCCGTTAAATTAGAGTAAAATTTCTCAATATCTAATGCTTCACCATAGGTTTTCAGATTATTTTGTTTCACACTACAATGGTACTGTATCCAATCACTTTTTGGTACACTTTTTTCACATTTTCTTAATTTACAAATATCACTTTCCTTCATATTCATAAAATAATACTTGGTTTTTTTCCCATTGTTCAGGAACTGCAGTGAGATATGTTTTATTGTTCTCAATAGTTTTCACAATTTTAAAAGGCATTTTTAATTCCAATTTTTAAAAAATTAGTTTAAAATATAGAAGTATATGAAATATATACATCATATCACCACAAAACCTATTTTGAAAATGACAGCTAGTTGAGTTAAAGACAAGTCGCTTGTATAAGATGTATAGCTTAATGTCGTAGACACAATAAACGCGATTTTCGCTGTCGATGGTGATGTCGTTGGCGATGACGGATTTGTATATTGAACACAATCAAGGCATGAAATGAATCGCGATAAATGTCAATTTGTTCAATTTAACGTACATATGTATTTGTGTAAATTTAATTTGTTTATTTAGTTAAAATTTAGTTCAAAATTATTAAATGAATTGTGAAGCGGTTGAAAAATTAGAAGGTATTTTTTTCTTTTTTATCTAAATTTCTATGCTCCTTTATTTTTAGATCAAAAATTACAATATTTCATATGGTTTTCTACCAATTCTATTAATTATTCTTCAAGTCTTTTTTTAATTCATAAATACACAAAAATAAATTTAAATTCACTTTAAATACCAACTGTCAAGGTAGTCGATAGCTTTAAAAATTAAATTTATATATTGGTGATGGCGAAAAAATAGCTTTTCGCAAATCACCATGGTTGTGTTCAGATAGATTAAATTACCTGTTGGCGATAAATTTTGACAGTCCCCATCGCCGCCGACAGCGGAAATGGCGTTCATTGTGGTTAATACATTAAAGTCATAAAAGATTTTTGATAGTTATACGCACAACTTTTGTATTTGTGTAAGTCGTATAATGGTTTTTTAAAGCTATATTTTATAACCGCATCGCATATTATGACTTTAAAGTTTTTAAAAGGTAGTACAGAAGCAATTATGACAATAAAGTTTTTATAGTTTTTAAAATTTTTACAAAATGGACGAAAAAAATTGGAAAAATAATTTCTAATCGAAAATGCAAAAATAAAAATATATATGTTGAATATGTAAAAAATACCGTACTTTTTGCATAAATAATGTACATATTAATAATAAATAATGTAACTGGAAGTTTTTTTTTTCTGAAAAAAATCCGTTATTTTTAAAAATTTTTAAAAATTTTAAAAATATATGCATAAATATTAAATATTTCAATGGGGCATTTGTTTTTCAAGAGGTAAAATTACTTATTTCACGATAATAATTAAACCGCATACGAAAAGTGACCTATATTATTCTAATATTCGTAAAATATGTTCCTTAAAAATATTTATTAAAATAATAGAATATATATTAATTAGAGATAATCACAATTTATGTGTACCCATATTCTCAAACACTTAAACAATTTTTGATGACAAAGTTTATGTATATGTTCTATTTACCAATATTATTAATATATGTAATATATTTCATTTCTAATTTTTCCACAAATACAAACAAATGTTTTAAAAGTATGGTACATATACGTCAGTCAGTACGAAGTTGTATTAAAGTTACATAATAGTAATTATAACTGAATATGACCATCTGACAACTTTTATTAAAACCGCAATCAGTCATAACTAAGTCTTAAGAAAGTTACATAACAAACAGAATGTCGACTTCACGACGTCGAATAGATTCCCCAAGTTGTCGTATAAGAGCTGCCGCAACTACATCCTAACTACATAAACGGTTTTAACAACGACGTGAAGTCATGACTTCGAGTTGTCAAAACCACGTCACAACTACTTCACGACCCAATTGTGCTGCTTGGGTTTGATTTTTTTTCTCGATTTTTGGGTCAACAATTTTTTCGCTCAGAAATGAGTTGAATGGGTATCCTTGTTATAGATTTGAGTCTTAGAAATTCAGAAAACGTATCCTTTTTTAGATACTTCAACTATTTCGTGAGCTATGAACAAAATTCTACACCCTTATTTTGAATGTTATATGAAAATGTAAAATCCTGAATAAATTTATTCTAAGTGGACTTTTTCACATGTTATTTTGCATGAAAGTGATCTCAAAATAAAGAACAGGATCTCTACTTTCTAATAAAGTAAAATTTTCGAAAATAGGACACGAAATCTACTACGTAGGATTAAAAAATATTTTCCATGATGTCCAAAGTATGAAATGGAGAAATCACCATATTTTGCAAACTTTGAAAAGCTGTGTCTCAAAAACCAAAGGTCGCACAGCCAAGTCCTTTATAGATTCAGATTCAGGACATCCCAAATTATCATTTTCAATCGCTAAATCGAAATCTTAAAGTACATCAATTTTCGTGAAAAATTCAAAGAGGTTAGCCTTTGATTTTTTTTCTCGATTTTTGGGTCAACATTTTTTTTGCTCAGAAATGCTTGAATGGGTATCCTTCTTATAGACTTGAGTCTTAAGAATTCATAAAAAGTATCCTTTATGCGATACTCCAACTATTTCGTGAGCTATGAAAAAAATTCTGTATCCTTATTTTGAATGTTATATGAAAATGTGAAATCCTGAATAAATTTATTCTAAATGGACTTTTTCACATGTTATTTTGCATGAAAGTGATCTCAAAATAAAGAACAGGATCTCTACTTTCTAATAAAGTAAAATTTTCGAAAATAGGACACGAAATCTACTACGTAGGATTAAAAAAATTTTTCCATGATGTCCAAAGTATGAAATTGAGAAATCACCATATTTTGCAAACTTTGAAAAGCTGTGTCTCAAAAACCAAAGGTCGCACAGCCAAGTCCTTTACAGATTCAGATTCAGGACATCCCAAATTATCATTTTCAATCGCTAAATCGAAATCTTAAAGTACATCAATTTTCGTGAAAAATTCAAAGAGGTTAGCCTTTGATTTTTTTTCTCGATTTTTAGGTCAACATTTTTTTTTGCTCAGAAATGAGTTGAATGGGTATCCTTCTTATAGATTTGAGTCTTAAGAATTCATAAAAAGTATCCTTTATGCGATACTCCAACTATTTCGTGAGCTATAAAAAAAAATTCTGTATCCTTATTTTGAATGTTATATGAAAATGTGAAATCCTGAATAAATTTATTCTAAATGGACTTTTTCACATGTTATTTTGCATGAAATCTACTACGTAGGATTAAAAAATTTTTCCATGATGTCCAAAGTATGAAATTGAGAAATCACCATATTTTGCAAACTTTGAAAAGCTGTGTCTCAAAAACCAAAGGTCGCACAGCCAAGTCCTTTACAGATTCAGATTCAGGACATCCCAAATTATCATTTTCAATCGCTAAATCGAAATCTTAAAGTACATCAATTTTCGTGAAAAATTCAAAGAGGTTAGCCTTTGATTTTTTTTCTCGATTTTTGGGTCAACATTTTTTTTGCTCAGAAATGCTTGAATGGGTATCCTTCTTATAGATTTGAGTCTTAGGAATTCATAAAAAGTATCCTTTATGCGATACTCCAACTATTTCGTGAGCTATGAAAAAAATTCTATATCCTTATTTTGAATGTTATATGAAAATGTGAAATCCTGAATAAATTTATTCTAAATGGACTTTTTCACATGTTATTTTGCATGAAAGTGATCTCAAAATAAAGAACAGGATCTCTACTTTCTAATAAAGTAAAATTTTCGAAAATAGGACACGAAATCTACTACGTAGGATTAAAAAAATTTTTCCATGATGTCCAAAGTATGAAATTGAGAAATCACCATATTTTGCAAACTTTGAAAAGCTGTGTCTCAAAAACCAAAGGTCGCACAGCCAAGTCCTTTACAGATTCAGATTCAGGACATCCCAAATTATCATTTTCAATCGCTAAATCGAAATCTTAAAGTACATCAATTTTCGTGAAAAATTCAAAGAGGTTAGCCTTTGATTTTTTTTCTCGATTTTTGGGTCAACATTTTTTTTGCTCAGAAATGCTTGAATGGGTATCCTTCTTATAGATTTGAGTCTTAGGAATTCATAAAAAGTATCCTTTATGCGATACTCCAACTATTTCGTGAGCTATGAAAAAAATTCTGTATCCTTATTTTGAATGTTATATGAAAATGTGAAATCCTGAATAAATTTATTCTAAATGGACTTTTTCACATGTTATTTTGCATGAAAGTGATCTCAAAATAAAGAACAGGATCTCTACTTTCTAATAAAGTAAAATTTTCGAAAATAGGACACGAAATCTACTACGTAGGATTAAAAAAATTTTTCCATGATGTCCAAAGTATGAAATTGAGAAATCACCATATTTTGCAAACTTTGAAAAGCTGTGTCTCAAAAACCAAAGGTCGCACAGCCAAGTCCTTTACAGATTCAGATTCAGGACATCCCAAATTATCATTTTCAATCGCTAAATCGAAATCTTAAAGTACATCAATTTTCGTGAAAAATTCAAAGAGGTTAGCCTTTGATTTTTTTTCTCGATTTTTGGGTCAACATTTATTTTGCTCAGAAATGCTTGAATGGGTATCCTTCTTATAGATTTGAGTCTTAGGAATTCATAAAAAGTATCCTTTATGCGATACTCCAACTATTTCGTGAGCTATGAAAAAAATTCTGTATCCTTATTTTGAATGTTATATGAAAATGTGAAATCCTGAATAAATTTATTCTAAATGGACTTTTTCACATGTTATTTTGCATGAAAGTGATCTCAAAATAAAGAACAGGATCTCTACTTTCTAATAAAGTAAAATTTTCGAAAATAGGACACGAAATCTACTACGTAGGATTAAAAAAATTTTTCCATGATGTCCAAAGTATGAAATTGAGAAATCACCATATTTTGCAAACTTTGAAAAGCTGTGTCTCAAAAACCAAAGGTCGCACAGCCAAGTCCTTTACAGATTCAGATTCAGGACATCCCAAATTATCATTTTCAATCGCTAAATCGAAATCTTAAAGTACATCAATTTTCGTGAAAAATTCAAAGAGGTTAGCCTTTGATTTTTTTTCTCGATTTTTGGGTCAACAATTTTTTCGCTCAGAAATGAGTTGAATGGGTATCCTTGTTATAGATTTGAGTCTTAGAAATTCAGAAAACGTATCCTTTTTTAGATACTTCAACTATTTCGTGAGCTATGAACAAAATTCTACACCCTTATTTTGAATGTTATATGAAAATGTAAAATCCTGAATAAATTTATTCTAAGTGGACTTTTTCACATGTTATTTTGCATGAAAGTGATCTCAAAATAAAGAACAGGATCTCTACTTTCTAATAAAGTAAAATTTTCGAAAATAGGACACGAAATCTACTACGTAGGATTAAAAAATATTTTCCATGATGTCCAAAGTATGAAATGGAGAAATCACCATATTTTGCAAACTTTGAAAAGCTGTGTCTCAAAAACCAAAGGTCGCACAGCCAAGTCCTTTACAGATTCAGATTCAGGACATCCCAAATTATCATTTTCAATCGCTAAATCGAAATCTTAAAGTACATCAATTTTCGTGAAAAATTCAAAGAGGTTAGCCTTTGATTTTTTTTTCTCGATTTTTGGGTCAACATTTTTTTTGCTCAGAAATGCTTGAATGGGTATCCTTCTTATAGACTTGAGTCTTAAGAATTCATAAAAAGTATCCTTTTTGCGGTACTCCAAATATTTCGTGAGCTATGAAAAAAATTCTGTATCCTTATTTTGAATGTTATATGAAAATGTGAAATCCTGAACAAATTTATTCTAAATGGACTTTTTCACATGTTATTTTGCATGAAAGTGATCTCAAAATAAAGAACAGGATCTCTACTTTCTAATAAAGTAAAATTTTCGAAAATAGGACACGAAATCTACTACGTAAGATTAAAAAATATTTTCCATGATGTCCAAAGTATGAAATGGAGAAATCACCATATTTTGCAAACTTTGAAAAGCTGTGTCTCAAAAACCAAAGGTCGCACAGCCAAGTCCTTTACAGATTCAGATTCAGGACATCCCAAATTATCATTTTCAATCGCTAAATCGAAATCTTAAAGTACATCAATTTTCGTGAAAAATTCAAAGAGTAACAGCCTTTGATTTTTTTTCTCGATTTTTGGGTCAACATTTTTTCTGCTAGGAAATTGTTGAATGGGAATCCTTCTTATAGATTTGAGTCTTAAGAATTCAGAAAAAGTATCCTTTATGCGATACTCCAACTATTTTCTGAGCTATGAAAAAAATTCTGTATCCTTATTTTGAATGTTATATGAAAATGTGAAATCCTGAATAAATTTACTCTAAATGGACTTTTTCACATGTTATTTTGCATGAAAGTGATCTCAAAATAAAGAACAGGATCTCTACTTTCTAATAAAGTAAAATTTTCGAAAATAGGACACGAAATCTACTACGTAAGATTAAAAAATATTTTCCATGATGTCCAAAGTATGAAATGGAGAAATCACCATATTTTGCAAACTTTGAAAAGCTGTGTCTCAAAAACCAAAGGTCGCACAGCCAAGTCCTTTACAGATTCAGATTCAGGACATCCCAAATTATCATTTTCAATCGCTAAATCGAAATCTTAAAGTACATCAATTTTCGTGAAAAATTCAAAGAGGTTAGCCTTTGATTTTTTTTCTCGATTTTTGGGTCAACATTTTTTTTGCTAGGAAATTGTTGAATGGGAATCCTTCTTATAGATTTGAGTCTTGGGAATTCATAAAAAGTATCCTTTATGCGATACTCCAACTATTTCGTGAGCTATGAAAAAAATTCTGTATCCTTATTTTGAATGTTATATGAAAATGTGAAATCCTGAATAAATTTACTCTAAATGGACTTTTTCACATGTTATTTTGCATGAAAGTGATCTCAAAATAAAGAACAGGATCTCTACTTTCTAATAAAGTAAAATTTTCGAAAATAGGACACGAAATCTACTACGTAGGATTAAAAAATATTTTCCATGATGTCCAAAGTATGAAATGGAGAAATCACCATATTTTGCAAACTTTGAAAAGCTGTGTCTCAAAAACCAAAGGTCGCACAGCCAAGTCCTTTACAGTTTCAGATTCAGGACATCCCAAATTATCATTTTCAATCGCTAAATCGAAATCTTAAAGTACATCAATTTTCGTGAAAAATTCAAAGAGGTTAGCCTTTGATTTTTTTTCTCGATTTTTAGGTCAAAATTTTTTTTTGCTCAGAAATGAGTTGAATGGGTATCCTTCTTATAGATTTGAGTCTTAAGAATTCATAAAAAGTATCCTTTATGCGATACTCCAACTATTTCGTGAGCTATAAAAAAAAATTCTGTATCCTTATTTTGAATGTTATATGAAAATGTGAAATCCTGAATAAATTTATTCTAAATGGACTTTTTCACATGTTATTTTGCATGAAATCTACTACGTAGGATTAAAAAATTTTTCCATGATGTCCAAAGTATGAAATTGAGAAATCACCATATTTTGCAAACTTTGAAAAGCTGTGTCTCAAAAACCAAAGGTCGCACAGCCAAGTCCTTTACAGATTCAGATTCAGGACATCCCAAATTATCATTTTCAATCGCTAAATCGAAATCTTAAAGTACATCAATTTTCGTGAAAAATTCAAAGAGGTTAGCCTTTGATTTTTTTTCTCGATTTTTGGGTCAACATTTTTTTTGCTCAGAAATGCTTGAATGGGTATCCTTCTTATAGATTTGAGTCTTAGGAATTCATAAAAAGTATCCTTTATGCGATACTCCAACTATTTCGTGAGCTATAAAAAAAAATTCTGTATCCTTATTTTGAATGTTATATGAAAATGTGAAATCCTGAATAAATTTATTCTAAATGGACTTTTTCACATGTTATTTTGCATGAAATCTACTACGTAGGATTAAAAAATTTTTCCATGATGTCCAAAGTATGAAATTGAGAAATCACCATATTTTGCAAACTTTGAAAAGCTGTGTCTCAAAAACCAAAGGTCGCACAGCCAAGTCCTTTACAGATTCAGATTCAGGACATCCCAAATTATCATTTTCAATCGCTAAATCGAAATCTTAAAGTACATCAATTTTCGTGAAAAATTCAAAGAGGTTAGCCTTTGATTTTTTTTCTCGATTTTTGGGTCAACATTTTTTTTGCTCAGAAATGCTTGAATGGGTATCCTTCTTATAGATTTGAGTCTTAGGAATTCATAAAAAGTATCCTTTATGCGATACTCCAACTATTTCGTGAGCTATGAAAAAAATTCTGTATCCTTATTTTGAATGTTATATGAAAATGTGAAATCCTGAATAAATTTATTCTAAATGGACTTTTTCACATGTTATTTTGCATGAAAGTGATCTCAAAATAAAGAACAGGATCTCTACTTTCTAATAAAGTAAAATTTTCGAAAATAGGACACGAAATCTACTACGTAGGATTAAAAAAATTTTTCCATGATGTCCAAAGTATGAAATTGAGAAATCACCATATTTTGCAAACTTTGAAAAGCTGTGTCTCAAAAACCAAAGGTCGCACAGCCAAGTCCTTTACAGATTCAGATTCAGGACATCCCAAATTATCATTTTCAATCGCTAAATCGAAATCTTAAAGTACATCAATTTTCGTGAAAAATTCAAAGAGGTTAGCCTTTGATTTTTTTTCTCGATTTTTGGGTCAACATTTTTTTTGCTCAGAAATGCTTGAATGGGTATCCTTCTTATAGATTTGAGTCTTAGGAATTCATAAAAAGTATCCTTTATGCGATACTCCAACTATTTCGTGAGCTATGAAAAAAATTCTGTATCCTTATTTTGAATGTTATATGAAAATGTGAAATCCTGAATAAATTTATTCTAAATGGACTTTTTCACATGTTATTTTGCATGAAAGTGATCTCAAAATAAAGAACAGGATCTCTACTTTCTAATAAAGTAAAATTTTCGAAAATAGGACACGAAATCTACTACGTAGGATTAAAAAAATTTTTCCATGATGTCCAAAGTATGAAATTGAGAAATCACCATATTTTGCAAACTTTGAAAAGCTGTGTCTCAAAAACCAAAGGTCGCACAGCCAAGTCCTTTACAGATTCAGATTCAGGACATCCCAAATTATCATTTTCAATCGCTAAATCGAAATCTTAAAGTACATCAATTTTCGTGAAAAATTCAAAGAGGTTAGCCTTTGATTTTTTTTCTCGATTTTTGGGTCAACATTTTTTTTGCTCAGAAATGAGTTGAATGGGTATCCTTGTTATAGATTTGAGTCTTAGAAATTCAGAAAACGTATCCTTTTTTAGATACTTCAACTATTTCGTGAGCTATGAACAAAATTCTACACCCTTATTTTGAATGTTATATGAAAATGTAAAATCCTGAATAAATTTATTCTAAGTGGACTTTTTCACATGTTATTTTGCATGAAAGTGATCTCAAAATAAAGAACAGGATCTCTACTTTCTAATAAAGTAAAATTTTCGAAAATAGGACACGAAATCTACTACGTAGGATTAAAAAATATTTTCCATGATGTCCAAAGTATGAAATGGAGAAATCACCATATTTTGCAAACTTTGAAAAGCTGTGTCTCAAAAACCAAAGGTCGCACAGCCAAGTCCTTTACAGATTCAGATTCAGGACATCCCAAATTATCATTTTCAATCGCTAAATCGAAATCTTAAAGTACATCAATTTTCGTGAAAAATTCAAAGAGGTTAGCCTTTGATTTTTTTTTCTCGATTTTTGGGTCAACATTTTTTTTGCTCAGAAATGCTTGAATGGGTATCCTTCTTATAGACTTGAGTCTTAAGAATTCATAAAAAGTATCCTTTTTGCGGTACTCCAAATATTTCGTGAGCTATGAAAAAAATTCTGTATCCTTATTTTGAATGTTATATGAAAATGTGAAATCCTGAACAAATTTATTCTAAATGGACTTTTTCACATGTTATTTTGCATGAAAGTGATCTCAAAATAAAGAACAGGATCTCTACTTTCTAATAAAGTAAAATTTTCGAAAATAGGACACGAAATCTACTACGTAAGATTAAAAAATATTTTCCATGATGTCCAAAGTATGAAATGGAGAAATCACCATATTTTGCAAACTTTGAAAAGCTGTGTCTCAAAAACCAAAGGTCGCACAGCCAAGTCCTTTACAGATTCAGATTCAGGACATCCCAAATTATCATTTTCAATCGCTAAATCGAAATCTTAAAGTACATCAATTTTCGTGAAAAATTCAAAGAGTAACAGCCTTTGATTTTTTTTCTCGATTTTTGGGTCAACATTTTTTCTGCTAGGAAATTGTTGAATGGGAATCCTTCTTATAGATTTGAGTCTTAAGAATTCAGAAAAAGTATCCTTTATGCGATACTCCAACTATTTTCTGAGCTATGAAAAAAATTCTGTATCCTTATTTTGAATGTTATATGAAAATGTGAAATCCTGAATAAATTTACTCTAAATGGACTTTTTCACATGTTATTTTGCATGAAAGTGATCTCAAAATAAAGAACAGGATCTCTACTTTCTAATAAAGTAAAATTTTCGAAAATAGGACACGAAATCTACTACGTAAGATTAAAAAATATTTTCCATGATGTCCAAAGTATGAAATGGAGAAATCACCATATTTTGCAAACTTTGAAAAGCTGTGTCTCAAAAACCAAAGGTCGCACAGCCAAGTCCTTTACAGATTCAGATTCAGGACATCCCAAATTATCATTTTCAATCGCTAAATCGAAATCTTAAAGTACATCAATTTTCGTGAAAAATTCAAAGAGGTTAGCCTTTGATTTTTTTTCTCGATTTTTGGGTCAACATTTTTTTTGCTAGGAAATTGTTGAATGGGAATCCTTCTTATAGATTTGAGTCTTGGGAATTCATAAAAAGTATCCTTTATGCGATACTCCAACTATTTCGTGAGCTATGAAAAAAATTCTGTATCCTTATTTTGAATGTTATATGAAAATGTGAAATCCTGAATAAATTTACTCTAAATGGACTTTTTCACATGTTATTTTGCATGAAAGTGATCTCAAAATAAAGAACAGGATCTCTACTTTCTAATAAAGTAAAATTTTCGAAAATAGGACACGAAATCTACTACGTAGGATTAAAAAATATTTTCCATGATGTCCAAAGTATGAAATGGAGAAATCACCATATTTTGCAAACTTTGAAAAGCTGTGTCTCAAAAACCAAAGGTCGCACAGCCAAGTCCTTTACAGATTCAGATTCAGGACATCCCAAATTATCATTTTCAATCGCTAAATCGAAATCTTAAAGTACATCAATTTTCGTGAAAAATTCAAAGAGGTTAGCCTTTGATTTTTTTTCTCGATTTTTAGGTCAAAATTTTTTTTTGCTCAGAAATGAGTTGAATGGGTATCCTTCTTATAGATTTGAGTCTTAAGAATTCATAAAAAGTATCCTTTATGCGATACTCCAACTATTTCGTGAGCTATAAAAAAAAATTCTGTATCCTTATTTTGAATGTTATATGAAAATGTGAAATCCTGAATAAATTTATTCTAAATGGACTTTTTCACATGTTATTTTGCATGAAATCTACTACGTAGGATTAAAAAATTTTTCCTTGATGTCCAAAGTATGAAATTGAGAAATCACCATATTTTGCAAACTTTGAAAAGCTGTGTCTCAAAAACCAAAGGTCGCACAGCCAAGTCCTTTACAGATTCAGATTCAGGACATCCCAAATTATCATTTTCAATCGCTAAATCGAAATCTTAAAGTACATCAATTTTCGTGAAAAATTCAAAGAGGTTAGCCTTTGATTTTTTTTCTCGATTTTTGGGTCAACATTTTTTTTGCTCAGAAATGCTTGAATGGGTATCCTTCTTATAGATTTGAGTCTTAGGAATTCATAAAAAGTATCCTTTATGCGATACTCCAACTATTTCGTGAGCTATAAAAAAAAATTCTGTATCCTTATTTTGAATGTTATATGAAAATGTGAAATCCTGAATAAATTTATTCTAAATGGACTTTTTCACATGTTATTTTGCATGAAATCTACTACGTAGGATTAAAAAATTTTTCCATGATGTCCAAAGTATGAAATTGAGAAATCACCATATTTTGCAAACTTTGAAAAGCTGTGTCTCAAAAACCAAAGGTCGCACAGCCAAGTCCTTTACAGATTCAGATTCAGGACATCCCAAATTATCATTTTCAATCGCTAAATCGAAATCTTAAAGTACATCAATTTTCGTGAAAAATTCAAAGAGGTTAGCCTTTGATTTTTTTTCTCGATTTTTGGGTCAACATTTTTTTTGCTCAGAAATGCTTGAATGGGTATCCTTCTTATAGATTTGAGTCTTAGGAATTCATAAAAAGTATCCTTTATGCGATACTCCAACTATTTCGTGAGCTATGAAAAAAATTCTGTATCCTTATTTTGAATGTTATATGAAAATGTGAAATCCTGAATAAATTTATTCTAAATGGACTTTTTCACATGTTATTTTGCATGAAAGTGATCTCAAAATAAAGAACAGGATCTCTACTTTCTAATAAAGTAAAATTTTCGAAAATAGGACACGAAATCTACTACGTAGGATTAAAAAAATTTTTCCATGATGTCCAAAGTATGAAATTGAGAAATCACCATATTTTGCAAACTTTGAAAAGCTGTGTCTCAAAAACCAAAGGTCGCACAGCCAAGTCCTTTACAGATTCAGATTCAGGACATCCCAAATTATCATTTTCAATCGCTAAATCGAAATCTTAAAGTACATCAATTTTCGTGAAAAATTCAAAGAGGTTAGCCTTTGATTTTTTTTCTCGATTTTTGGGTCAACATTTTTTTTGCTCAGAAATGCTTGAATGGGTATCCTTCTTATAGATTTGAGTCTTAGGAATTCATAAAAAGTATCCTTTATGCGATACTCCAACTATTTCGTGAGCTATGAAAAAAATTCTGTATCCTTATTTTGAATGTTATATGAAAATGTGAAATCCTGAATAAATTTATTCTAAATGGACTTTTTCACATGTTATTTTGCATGAAAGTGATCTCAAAATAAAGAACAGGATCTCTACTTTCTAATAAAGTAAAATTTTCGAAAATAGGACACGAAATCTACTACGTAGGATTAAAAAAATTTTTCCATGATGTCCAAAGTATGAAATTGAGAAATCACCATATTTTGCAAACTTTGAAAAGCTGTGTCTCAAAAACCAAAGGTCGCACAGCCAAGTCCTTTACAGATTCAGATTCAGGACATCCCAAATTATCATTTTCAATCGCTAAATCGAAATCTTAAAGTACATCAATTTTCGTGAAAAATTCAAAGAGGTTAGCCTTTGATTTTTTTTCTCGATTTTTGGGTCAACATTTTTTTTGCTAGGAAATTGTTGAATGGGAATCCTTCTTATAGATTTGAGTCTTAAGAATTCAGAAAAAGTATCCTTTATGCGATACTCCAACTATTTTCTGAGCTATGAAAAAAATTCTGTATCCTTATTTTGAATGTTATATGAAAATGTGAAATCCTGAATAAATTTATTCTAAATGGACTTTTTCACATGTTATTTTGCATGAAAGTGATCTCAAAATAAAGAACAGGATCTCTACTTTCTAATAAAGTAAAATTTTCGAAAATAGGACACGAAATCTACTACGTAGGATTAAAAAAATTTTTCCATGATGTCCAAAGTATGAAATTGAGAAATCACCATATTTTGCAAACTTTGAAAAGCTGTGTCTCAAAAACCAAAGGTCGCACAGCCAAGTCCTTTACAGATTCAGATTCAGGACATCCCAAATTATCATTTTCAATCGCTAAATCGAAATCTTAAAGTACATCAATTTTCGTGAAAAATTCAAAGAGGTTAGCCTTTGATTTTTTTTCTCGATTTTTGGGTCAACATTTTTTTTGCTAGGAAATTGTTGAATGGGAATCCTTCTTATAGATTTGAGTCTTAAGAATTCAGAAAAAGTATCCTTTATGCGATACTCCAACTATTTTCTGAGCTATGAAAAAAATTCTGTATCCTTATTTTGAATGTTATATGAAAATGTGAAATCCTGAATAAATTTATTCTAAATGGACTTTTTCACATGTTATTTTGCATGAAAGTGATCTCAAAATAAAGAACAGGATCTCTACTTTCTAATAAAGTAAAATTTTCGAAAATAGGACACGAAATCTACTACGTAGGATTAAAAAAATTTTTCCATGATGTCCAAAGTATGAAATTGAGAAATCACCATATTTTGCAAACTTTGAAAAGCTGTGTCTCAAAAACCAAAGGTCGCACAGCCAAGTCCTTTACAGATTCAGATTCAGGACATCCCAAATTATCATTTTCAATCGCTAAATCGAAATCTTAAAGTACATCAATTTTCGTGAAAAATTCAAAGAGGTTAGCCTTTGATTTTTTTTTCTCGATTTTTGGGTCAACATTTTTTTTGCTCAGAAATGCTTGAATGGGTATCCTTCTTATAGATTTGAGTCTTAAGAATTCATAAAAAGTATCCTTTTTGCGGTACTCCAAATATTTCGTGAGCTATGAAAAAAATTCTGTATCCTTATTTTGAATGTTATATGAAAATGTGAAATCCTGAACAAATTTATTCTAAATGGACTTTTTCACATGTTATTTTGCATGAAAGTGATCTCAAAATAAAGAACAGGATCTCTACTTTCTAATAAAGTAAAATTTTCGAAAATAGGACACGAAATCTACTACGTAAGATTAAAAAATATTTTCCATGATGTCCAAAGTATGAAATGGAGAAATCACCATATTTTGCAAACTTTGAAAAGCTGTGTCTCAAAAACCAAAGGTCGCACAGCCAAGTCCTTTACAGATTCAGATTCAGGACATCCCAAATTATCATTTTCAATCGCTAAATCGAAATCTTAAAGTACATCAATTTTCGTGAAAAATTCAAAGAGTAACAGCCTTTGATTTTTTTTCTCGATTTTTGGGTCAACATTTTTTCTGCTAGGAAATTGTTGAATGGGAATCCTTCTTATAGATTTGAGTCTTAAGAATTCAGAAAAAGTATCCTTTATGCGATACTCCAACTATTTTCTGAGCTATGAAAAAAATTCTGTATCCTTATTTTGAATGTTATATGAAAATGTGAAATCCTGAATAAATTTACTCTAAATGGACTTTTTCACATGTTATTTTGCATGAAAGTGATCTCAAAATAAAGAACAGGATCTCTACTTTCTAATAAAGTAAAATTTTCGAAAATAGGACACGAAATCGACTACGTAAGATTAAAAAATATTTTCCATGAGGTCCAAAGTATGAAATGGAGAAATCACCATATTTTGCAAACTTTGAAAAGCTGTGTCTCAAAAACCAAAGGTCGCACAGCCAAGTCCTTTACAGATTCAGATTCAGGACATCCCAAATTATCATTTTCAATCGCTAAATCGAAATCTTAAAGTACATCAATTTTCGTGAAAAATTCAAAGAGTTAGCCTTTGATTTTTTTTCTCGATTTTTGGGTCAACATTTTTTTTGCTAGGAAATTGTTGAATGGGAATCCTTCTTATAGATTTGAGTCTTAAGAATTCAGAAAAAGTATCCTTTATGCGATACTCCAACTATTTTCTGAGCTATGAAAAAAATTCTGTATCCTTATTTTGAATGTTATATGAAAATGTGAAATAATGAATAAATTTATTCTAAATGGACTTTTCACATGTTATTTTGCATGAAATCTACTACGTAGGATTAAAAAAATTTTTCCATGATGTCCAAAGTATGAAATTGAGAAATCACCATATTTTGCAAACTTTGAAAAGCTGTGTCTCAAAAACCAAAGGTCGCACAGCCAAGTCCTTTACAGATTCAGATTCAGGACATCCCAAATTATCATTTTCAATCGCTAAATCGAAATCTTAAAGTACATCAATTTTCGTGAAAAATTCAAAGAGGTTAGCCTTTGATTTTTTTTCTCGATTTTTGGGTCAACATTTTTTTTGCTAGGAAATTGTTGAATGGGAATCCTTCTTATAGATTTGAGTCTTAAGAATTCAGAAAAAGTATCCTTTATGCGATACTCCAACTATTTTCTGAGCTATGAAAAAAATTCTGTATCCTTATTTTGAATGTTATATGAAAATGTGAAATCCTGAATAAATTTATTCTAAATGGACTTTTTCACATGTTATTTTGCATGAAAGTGATCTCAAAATAAAGAACAGGATCTCTACTTTCTAATAAAGTAAAATTTTCGAAAATAGGACACGAAATCTACTACGTAGGATTAAAAAAATTTTTCCATGATGTCCAAAGTATGAAATTGAGAAATCACCATATTTTGCAAACTTTGAAAAGCTGTGTCTCAAAAACCAAAGGTCGCACAGCCAAGTCCTTTACAGATTCAGATTCAGGACATCCCAAATTATCATTTTCAATCGCTAAATCGAAATCTTAAAGTACATCAATTTTCGTGAAAAATTCAAAGAGTTAGACTTTGATTTTTTTTCTCGATTTTTGGGTCAACATTTTTTTTGCTCAGAAATGCTTGAATGGGTATCCTTCTTATAGATTTGAGTCTTAAGAATTCATAAAAAGTATCCTTTTTGCGGTACTCCAACTATTTTCTGAGCTATGAAAAAAATTCTGTATCCTTATTTTGAATGTTATATGAAAATGTGAAATCCTGAATAAATTTACTCTAAATGGACTTTTTCACATGTTATTTTGCATGAAAGTGATCTCAAAATAAAGAACAGGATCTCTACTTTCTAATAAAGTAAAATTTTCGAAAATAGGACACGAAATCTACTACGTAGGATTAAAAAAATTTTTCCATGATGTCCAAAGTATGAAATTGAGAAATCACCATATTTTGCAAACTTTGAAAAGCTGTGTCTCAAAAACCAAAGGTCGCACAGCCAAGTCCTTTACAGATTCAGATTCAGGACATCCCAAATTATCATTTTCAATCGCTAAATCGAAATCTTAAAGTACATCAATTTTCGTGAAAAATTCAAAGAGGTTAGCCTTTGATTTTTTTTCTCGATTTTTGGGTCAACATTTTTTTTGCTAGGAAATTGTTGAATGGGAATCCTTCTTATAGATTTGAGTCTTAAGAATTCAGAAAAAGTATCCTTTATGCGATACTCCAACTATTTTCTGAGCTATGAAAAAAATTCTGTATCCTTATTTTGAATGTTATATGAAAATGTGAAATCCTGAATAAATTTATTCTAAATGGACTTTTTCACATGTTATTTTGCATGAAAGTGATCTCAAAATAAAGAACAGGATCTCTACTTTCTAATAAAGTAAAATTTTCGAAAATAGGACACGAAATCTACTACGTAGGATTAAAAAATATTTTCTATGATGTCCAAAGTATGAAATGGAGAAATCACCATATTTTGCAAACTTTGAAAAGCTGTGTCTCAAAAACCAAAGGTCGCACAGCCAAGTCCTTTACAGATTCAGATTCAGGACATCCCAAATTATCATTTTCAATCGCTAAATCGAAATCTTAAAGTACATAAATTTTCGTGAAAAATTCAAGAGGTTAGCCTTTGATTTTTTTTCTCGATTTTTAGGTCAACATTTTTTTTGCTCAGAAATGAGTTGAATGGGAATCCTTCTTATAGATTTGAGTCTTAAGAATTCAGAAAAAGTATCCTTTATGCGATACTCCAACTATTTTCTGAGCTATGAAAAAAATTCTGTATCCTTATTTTGAATGTTATATGAAAATGTGAAATCCTGAATAAATTTATTCTAAATGGACTTTTCACATGTTATTTTGCATGAAATCTACTACGTAGGATTAAAAAAATTTTTCCATGATGTCCAAAGTATGAAATTGAGAAATCACCATATTTTGCAAACTTTGAAAAGCTGTGTCTCAAAAACCAAAGGTCGCACAGCCAAGTCCTTTACAGATTCAGATTCAGGACATCCCAAATTATCATTTTCAATCGCTAAATCGAAATCTTAAAGTACATCAATTTTCGTGAAAAATTCAAAGAGGTTAGCCTTTGATTTTTTTTCTCGATTTTTGGGTCAACATTTTTTTTGCTAGGAAATTGTTGAATGGGAATCCTTCTTATAGATTTGAGTCTTAAGAATTCAGAAAAAGTATCCTTTATGCGATACTCCAACTATTTTCTGAGCTATGAAAAAAATTCTGTATCCTTATTTTGAATGTTATATGAAAATGTGAAATCCTGAATAAATTTATTCTAAATGGACTTTTTCACATGTTATTTTGCATGAAAGTGATCTCAAAATAAAGAACAGGATCTCTACTTTCTAATAAAGTAAAATTTTCGAAAATAGGACACGAAATCTACTACGTAGGATTAAAAAAATTTTTCCATGATGTCCAAAGTATGAAATTGAGAAATCACCATATTTTGCAAACTTTGAAAAGCTGTGTCTCAAAAACCAAAGGTCGCACAGCCAAGTCCTTTACAGATTCAGATTCAGGACATCCCAAATTATCATTTTCAATCGCTAAATCGAAATCTTAAAGTACATCAATTTTCGTGAAAAATTCAAAGAGGTTAGCCTTTGATTTTTTTTCTCGATTTTTGGGTCAACATTTTTTTTGCTAGGAAATTGTTGAATGGGAATCCTTCTTATAGATTTGAGTCTTAAGAATTCAGAAAAAGTATCCTTTATGCGATACTCCAACTATTTTCTGAGCTATGAAAAAAATTCTGTATCCTTATTTTGAATGTTATATGAAAATGTGAAATCCTGAATAAATTTATTCTAAATGGACTTTTTCACATGTTATTTTGCATGAAAGTGATCTCAAAATAAAGAACAGGATCTCTACTTTCTAATAAAGTAAAATTTTCGAAAATAGGACACGAAATCTACTACGTAGGATTAAAAAATATTTTCCATGATGTCCAAAGTATGAAATGGAGAAATCACCATATTTTGCAAACTTTGAAAAGCTGTGTCTCAAAAACCAAAGGTCGCACAGCCAAGTCCTTTACAGATTCAGATTCAGGACATCCCAAATTATCATTTTCAATCGCTAAATCGAAATCTTAAAGTACATCAATTTTCGTGAAAAATTCAAGAGGTTAGCCTTTGATTTTTTTTCTCGATTTTTAGGTCAACATTTTTTTTGCTCAGAAATGAGTTGAATGGGTATCCTTCTTATAGATTTGAGTCTTAAGAATTCATAAAAAGTATCCTTTATGCGATACTCCAACTATTTCGTGAGCTATAAAAAAAAATTCTGTATCCTTATTTTGAATGTTATATGAAAATGTGAAATCCTGAATAAATTTATTCTAAATGGACTTTTTCACATGTTATTTTGCATGAAATCTACTACGTAGGATTAAAAAATTTTTCCATGATGTCCAAAGTATGAAATTGAGAAATCACCATATTTTGCAAACTTTGAAAAGCTGTGTCTCAAAAACCAAAGGTCGCACAGCCAAGTCCTTTACAGATTCAGATTCAGGACATCCCAAATTATCATTTTCAATCGCTAAATCGAAATCTTAAAGTACATCAATTTTCGTGAAAAATTCAAAGAGGTTAGCCTTTGATTTTTTTTCTCGATTTTTGGGTCAACATTTTTTTTGCTCAGAAATGGCTTGAATGGGTATCCTTCTTATAGATTTGAGTCTTAGGAATTCATAAAAAGTATCCTTTATGCGATACTCCAACTATTTCGTGAGCTATGAAAAAAATTTTGTATCCTTATTTTGAATGTTATATGAAAATGTGAAATCCTGAATAAATTTATTCTAAATGGACTTTTTCACATGTTATTTTGCATGAAAGTGATCTCAAAATAAAGAACAGGATCTCTACTTTCTAATAAAGTAAAATTTTCGAAAATAGGACACGAAATCTACTACGTAGGATTAAAAAAATTTTTCCATGATGTCCAAAGTATGAAATTGAGAAATCACCATATTTTGCAAACTTTGAAAAGCTGTGTCTCAAAAACCAAAGGTCGCACAGCCAAGTCCTTTACAGATTCAGATTCAGGACATCCCAAATTATCATTTTCAATCGCTAAATCGAAATCTTAAAGTACATCAATTTTCGTGAAAAATTCAAAGAGGTTAGCCTTTGATTTTTTTTCTCGATTTTTGGGTCAACATTTTTTTTGCTAGGAAATTGTTGAATGGGAATCCTTCTTATAGATTTGAGTCTTAAGAATTCAGAAAAAGTATCCTTTATGCGATACTCCAACTATTTTCTGAGCTATGAAAAAAATTCTGTATCCTTATTTTGAATGTTATATGAAAATGTGAAATCCTGAATAAATTTATTCTAAATGGACTTTTTCACATGTTATTTTGCATGAAAGTGATCTCAAAATAAAGAACAGGATCTCTACTTTCTAATAAAGTAAAATTTTCGAAAATAGGACACGAAATCTACTACGTAGGATTAAAAAAATTTTTCCATGATGTCCAAAGTATGAAATTGAGAAATCACCATATTTTGCAAACTTTGAAAAGCTGTGTCTCAAAAACCAAAGGTCGCACAGCCAAGTCCTTTACAGATTCAGATTCAGGACATCCCAAATTATCATTTTCAATCGCTAAATCGAAATCTTAAAGTACATCAATTTTCGTGAAAAATTCAAAGAGGTTAGCCTTTGATTTTTTTTCTCGATTTTTGGGTCAACATTTTTTTTGCTAGGAAATTGTTGAATGGGTATCCTTCTTATAGATTTGAGTCTTAAGAATTCATAAAAAGTATCCTTTTTGCGGTACTCCAAATATTTCGTGAGCTATGAAAAAAATTCTGTATCCTTATTTTGAATGTTATATGAAAATGTGAAATCCTGAACAAATTTATTCTAAATGGACTTTTTCACATGTTATTTTGCATGAAAGTGATCTCAAAATAAAGAACAGGATCTCTACTTTCTAATAAAGTAAAATTTTCGAAAATAGGACACGAAATCTACTACGTAGGATTAAAAAAATTTTTCCATGATGTCCAAAGTATGAAATTGAGAAATCACCATATTTTGCAAACTTTGAAAAGCTGTGTCTCAAAAACCAAAGGTCGCACAGCCAAGTCCTTTACAGATTCAGATTCAGGACATCCCAAATTATCATTTTCAATCGCTAAATCGAAATCTTAAAGTACATCAATTTTCGTGAAAAATTCAAAGAGGTTAGCCTTTGATTTTTTTTCTCGATTTTTGGGTCAACATTTTTTTTGCTAGGAAATTGTTGAATGGGAATTCTTCTTATAGATTTGAGTCTTAAGAATTCAGAAAAAGTATCCTTTATGCGATACTCCAACTATTTTCTGAGCTATGAAAAAAATTCTGTATCCTTATTTTGAATGTTATATGAAAATGTGAAATCCTGAATAAATTTATTCTAAATGGACTTTTTCACATGTTATTTTGCATGAAAGTGATCTCAAAATAAAGAACAGGATCTCTACTTTCTAATAAAGTAAAATTTTCGAAAATAGGACACGAAATCTACTACGTAGGATTAAAAAATATTTTCCATGATGTCCAAAGTATGAAATGGAGAAATCACCATATTTTGCAAACTTTGAAAAGCTGTGTCTCAAAAACCAAAGGTCGCACAGCCAAGTCCTTTACAGATTCAGATTCAGGACATCCCGAATTATCATTTTCAATCGCTAAATCGAAATCTTAAAGTACATCAATTTTCGTGAAAAATTCAAAGAGGTTAGCCTTTGATTTTTTTTCTCGATTTTTGGGTCAACATTTTTTTTGCTAGGAAATTGTTGAATGGGAATCCTTCTTATAGATTTGAGTCTTAAGAACTCAGAAAAAGTATCCTTTATGCGATACTCCAACTATTTTCTGAGCTATGAAAAAAATTCTGTATCCTTATTTTGAATGTTATATGAAAATGTGAAATCCTGAATAAATTTACTCTAAATGGACTTTTTCACATGTTATTTTGCATGAAAGTGATCTCAAAATAAAGAACAGGATCTCTACTTTCTAATAAAGTAAAATTTTCGAAAATAGGACACGAAATCTACTACGTAAGATTAAAAAATATTTTCCATGATGTCCAAAGTATGAAATTGAGAAATCACCATATTTTGCAAACTTTGAAAAGCTGTGTCTCAAAAACTAAAGGTCGCACAGCCAAGTCCTTTACAGATTCAGATTCAGGACATCCCAAATTATCATTTTCAATCGCTAAATCGAAATCTTAAAGTACATCAATTTTCGTGAAAAATTCAAAGAGTTAGACTTTGATTTTTTTTCTCGATTTTTGGGTCAACATTTTTTTTGCTCAGAAATGCTTGAATGGGTATCCTTCTTATAGATTTGAGTCTTAAGAATTCATAAAAAGTAACCTTTTTGCGGTACTCCAACTATTTTCTGAGCTATGAAAAAAATTCTGTATCCTTATTTTGAATGTTATATGAAAATGTGAAATCCTGAATAAATTTATTCTAAATGGACTTTTTCACATGTTATTTTGCATGAAAGTGATCTCAAAATAAAGAACAGGATCTCTACTTTCTAATAAAGTAAAATTTTCGAAAATAGGACACGAAATCTACTACGTAGGATTAAAAAATTTTTCCATGATGTCCAAAGTATGAAATTGAGAAATCACCATATTTTGCAAACTTTGAAAAGCTGTGTCTCAAAAACCAAAGGTCGCACAGCCAAGTCCTTTACAGATTCAGATTCAGGACATCCCAAATTATCATTTTCAATCGCTAAATCGAAATCTTAAAGTACATCAATTTTCGTGAAAAATTCAAAGAGGTTAGCCTTTGATTTTTTTTCTCGATTTTTGGGTCAACATTTTTTTTGCTAGGAAATTGTTGAATGGGAATCCTTCTTATAGATTTGAGTCTTAAGAATTCAGAAAAAGTATCCTTTATGCGATACTCCAACTATTTTCTGAGCTATGAAAAAAATTCTGTATCCTTATTTTGAATGTTATATGAAAATGTGAAATCCTGAATAAATTTATTCTAAATGGACTTTTTCACATGTTATTTTGCATGAAAGTGATCTCAAAATAAAGAACAGGATCTCTACTTTCTAATAAAGTAAAATTTTCGAAAATAGGACACGAAATCTACTACGTAGGATTAAAAAAATTTTTCCATGATGTCCAAAGTATGAAATTGAGAAATCACCATATTTTGCAAACTTTGAAAAGCTGTGTCTCAAAAACCAAAGGTCGCACAGCCAAGTCCTTTACAGATTCAGATTCAGGACATCCCAAATTATCATTTTCAATCGCTAAATCGAAATCTTAAAGTACATCAATTTTCGTGAAAAATTCAAAGAGGTTAGCCTTTGATTTTTTTTCTCGATTTTTGGGTCAACATTTTTTTTGCTAGGAAATTGTTGAATGGGAATCCTTCTTATAGATTTGAGTCTTAAGAATTCAGAAAAAGTATCCTTTATGCGATAGGTACTCCAACTATTTTCTGAGCTATGAAAAAAATTCTGTATCCTTATTTTGAATGTTATATGAAAATGTGAAATCCTGAATAAATTTATTCTAAATGGACTTTTTCACATGTTATTTTGCATGAAAGTGATCTCAAAATAAAGAACAGGATCTCTACTTTCTAATAAAGTAAAATTTTCGAAAATAGGACACGAAATCTACTACGTAGGATTAAAAAAATTTTTCCATGATGTCCAAAGTATGAAATTGAGAAATCACCATATTTTGCAAACTTTGAAAAGCTGTGTCTCAAAAACCAAAGGTCGCACAGCCAAGTCCTTTACAGATTCAGATTCAGGACATCCCAAATTATCATTTTCAATCGCTAAATCGAAATCTTAAAGTACATCAATTTTCGTGAAAAATTCAAAGAGGTTAGCCTTTGATTTTTTTTCTCGATTTTTGGGTCAACATTTTTTTTGCTAGGAAATTGTTGAATGGGAATCCTTCTTATAGATTTGAGTCTTAAGAATTCAGAAAAAGTATCCTTTATGCGATACTCCAACTATTTTCTGAGCTATGAAAAAAATTCTGTATCCTTATTTTGAATGTTATATGAAAATGTGAAATCCTGAATAAATTTATTCTAAATGGACTTTTTCACATGTTATTTTGCATGAAAGTGATCTCAAAATAAAGAACAGGATCTCTACTTTCTAATAAAGTAAAATTTTCGAAAATAGGACACGAAATCTACTACGTAGGATTAAAAAAATTTTTCCATGATGTCCAAAGTATGAAATTGAGAAATCACCATATTTTGCAAACTTTGAAAAGCTGTGTCTCAAAAACCAAAGGTCGCACAGCCAAGTCCTTTACAGATTCAGATTCAGGACATCCCAAATTATCATTTTCAATCGCTAAATCGAAATCTTAAAGTACATCAATTTTCGTGAAAAATTCAAAGAGGTTAGCCTTTGATTTTTTTTCTCGATTTTTGGGTCAACATTTTTTTTGCTAGGAAATTGTTGAATGGGAATCCTTCTTATAGATTTGAGTCTTAAGAATTCAGAAAAAGTATCCTTTATGCGATACTCCAACTATTTTCTGAGCTATGAAAAAAATTCTGTATCCTTATTTTGAATGTTATATGAAAATGTGAAATCCTGAATAAATTTACTCTAAATGGACTTTTTCACATGTTATTTTGCATGAAAGTGATCTCAAAATAAAGAACAGGATCTCTACTTTCTAATAAAGTAAAATTTTCGAAAATAGGACACGAAATCTACTACGTAAGATTAAAAAATATTTTCCATGATGTCCAAAGTATGAAATGGAGAAATCACCATATTTTGCAAACTTTGAAAAGCTGTGTCTCAAAAACCAAAGGTCGCACAGCCAAGTCCTTTACAGATTCAGATTCAGGACATCCCAAATTATCATTTTCAATCGCTAAATCGAAATCTTAAAGTACATCAATTTTCGTGAAAAATTCAAAGAGTTAGCCTTTGATTTTTTTTCTCGATTTTTGGGTCAACATTTTTTTTGCTCAGAAATGCTTGAATGGGTATCCTTCTTATAGATTTGAGTCTTAAGAATTCATAAAAAGTATCCTTTTTGCGGTACTCCAACTATTTTCTGAGCTATGAAAAAAATTCTGTATCCTTATTTTGAATGTTATATGAAAATGTGAAATCCTGAATAAATTTATTCTAAATGGACTTTTTCACATGTTATTTTGCATGAAAGTGATCTCAAAATAAAGAACAGGATCTCTACTTTCTAATAAAGTAAAATTTTCGAAAATAGGACACGAAATCTACTACGTAGGATTAAAAAATATTTTTCATGATGTCCAAAGTATGAAATGGAGAAATCACCATATTTTGCAAACTTTGAAAAGCTGTGTCTCAAAAACCAAAGGTCGCACAGCC
This sequence comes from Bombylius major, assembly GCA_932526495.1. Taxonomy (NCBI): domain Eukaryota; kingdom Metazoa; phylum Arthropoda; class Insecta; order Diptera; family Bombyliidae; genus Bombylius; species Bombylius major. Next base: position 34,004,913 of record OW052047.1, read on the forward strand.
AAGTCCTTTACAGATTCAGATTCAGGACATCCCAAATTATCATTTTCAATCGCTAAATCGAAATCTTAAAGTACATCAATTTTCGTGAAAAATTCAAAGAGGTTAGCCTTTGATTTTTTTTCTCGATTTTTGGGTCAACATTTTTTTTGCTAGGAAATTGTTGAATGGGAATCCTTCTTATAGATTTGAGTCTTAAGAATTCAGAAAAAGTATCCTTTATGCGATACTCCAACTATTTTCTGAGCTATGAAAAAAATTCTGTATCCTTATTTTGAATGTTATATGAAAATGTGAAATCCTGAATAAATTTACTCTAAATGGACTTTTTCACATGTTATTTTGCATGAAAGTGATCTCAAAATAAAGAACAGGATCTCTACTTTCTAATAAAGTAAAATTTTCGAAAATAGGACACGAAATCTACTACGTAAGATTAAAAAATATTTTCCATGATGTCCAAAGTATGAAATGGAGAAATCACCATATTTTGCAAACTTTGAAAAGCTGTGTCTCAAAAACCAAAGGTCGCACAGCCAAGTCCTTTACAGATTCAGATTCAGGACATCCCAAATTATCATTTTCAATCGCTAAATCGAAATCTTAAAGTACATCAATTTTCGTGAAAAATTCAAAGAGTTAGCCTTTGATTTTTTTTCTCGATTTTTGGGTCAACATTTTTTTTGCTCAGAAATGCTTGAATGGGTATCCTTCTTATAGATTTGAGTCTTAAGAATTCATAAAAAGTATCCTTTTTGCGGTACTCCAACTATTTTCTGAGCTATGAAAAAAATTCTGTATCCTTATTTTGAATGTTATATGAAAATGTGAAATCCTGAATAAATTTATTCTAAATGGACTTTTTCACATGTTATTTTGCATGAAAGTGATCTCAAAATAAAGAACAGGATCTCTACTTTCTAATAAAGTAAAATTTTCGAAAATAGGACACGAAATCTACTACGTAGGATTAAAAAATATTTTCCATGATGTCCAAAGTATGAAATGGAGAAATCACCATATTTTGCAAACTTTGAAAAGCTGTGTCTCAAAAACCAAAGGTCGCACAGCCAAGTCCTTTACAGATTCAGATTCAGGACATCCCAAATTATCATTTTCAATCGCTAAATCGAAATCTTAAAGTACATCAATTTTCGTGAAAAATTCAAAGAGTTAGCCTTTGATTTTTTTTCTCGATTTTTGGGTCAACATTTTTTTTGCTCAGAAATGCTTGAATGGGTATCCTTCTTATAGATTTGAGTCTTAAGAATTCATAAAAAGTATCCTTTTTGCGGTACTCCAACTATTTTCTGAGCTATGAAAAAAATTCTGTATCCTTATTTTGAATGTTATATGAAAATGTGAAATCCTGAATAAATTTATTCTAAATGGACTTTTTCACATGTTATTTTGCATGAAAGTGATCTCAAAATAAAGAACAGGATCTCTACTTTCTAATAAAGTAAAATTTTCGAAAATAGGACACGAAATCTACTACGTAGGATTAAAAAATATTTTTCATTATGTCCAAAGTATGAAATGGAGAAATCACCATATTTTGCAAACTTTGAAAAGCTGTGTCTCAAAAACCAAAGGTCGCACAGCCAAGTCCTTTACAGATTCAGATTCAGGACATCCCAAATTATCATTTTCAATCGCTAAATCGAAATCTTAAAGTACATCAATTTTCGTGAAAAATTCAAAGAGGTTAGCCTTTGATTTTTTTTCTCGATTTTTGGGTCAACATTTTTTTTGCTAGGAAATTGTTGAATGGGAATCCTTCTTATAGATTTGAGTCTTAAGAATTCAGAAAAAGTATCCTTTATGCGATACTCCAACTATTTTCTGAGCTATGAAAAAAATTCTGTATCCTTATTTTGAATGTTATATGAAAATGTGAAATCCTGAATAAATTTACTCTAAATGGACTTTTTCACATGTTATTTTGCATGAAAGTGATCTCAAAATAAAGAACAGGATCTCTACTTTCTAATAAAGTAAAATTTTCGAAAATAGGACACGAAATCTACTACGTAAGATTAAAAAATATTTTCCATGATGTCCAAAGTATGAAATGGAGAAATCACCATATTTTGCAAACTTTGAAAAGCTGTGTCTCAAAAACCAAAGGTCGCACAGCCAAGTCCTTTACAGATTCAGATTCAGGACATCCCAAATTATCATTTTCAATCGCTAAATCGAAATCTTAAAGTACATCAATTTTCGTGAAAAATTCAAAGAGTTAGCCTTTGATTTTTTTTCTCGATTTTTGGGTCAACATTTTTTTTGCTCAGAAATGCTTGAATGGGTATCCTTCTTATAGATTTGAGTCTTAAGAATTCATAAAAAGTATCCTTTTTGCGGTACTCCAACTATTTTCTGAGCTATGAAAAAAATTCTGTATCCTTATTTTGAATGTTATATGAAAATGTGAAATCCTGAATAAATTTATTCTAAATGGACTTTTTCACATGTTATTTTGCATGAAAGTGATCTCAAAATAAAGAACAGGATCTCTACTTTCTAATAAAGTAAAATTTTCGAAAATAGGACACGAAATCTACTACGTAGGATTAAAAAATATTTTCCATGATGTCCAAAGTATGAAATGGAGAAATCACCATATTTTGCAAACTTTGAAAAGCTGTGTCTCAAAAACCAAAGGTCGCACAGCCAAGTCCTTTACAGATTCAGATTCAGGACATCCCAAATTATCATTTTCAATCGCTAAATCGAAATCTTAAAGTACATCAATTTTCGTGAAAAATTCAAAGAGTTAGCCTTTGATTTTTTTTCTCGATTTTTGGGTCAACATTTTTTTTGCTCAGAAATGCTTGAATGGGTATCCTTCTTATAGATTTGAGTCTTAAGAATTCATAAAAAGTATCCTTTTTGCGGTACTCCAACTATTTTCTGAGCTATGAAAAAAATTCTGTATCCTTATTTTGAATGTTATATGAAAATGTGAAATCCTGAATAAATTTATTCTAAATGGACTTTTTCACATGTTATTTTGCATGAAAGTGATCTCAAAATAAAGAACAGGATCTCTACTTTCTAATAAAGTAAAATTTTCGAAAATAGGACACGAAATCTACTACGTAGGATTAAAAAATATTTTCCATGATGTCCAAAGTATGAAATGGAGAAATCACCATATTTTGCAAACTTTGAAAAGCTGTGTCTCAAAAACCAAAGGTCGCACAGCCAAGTCCTTTACAGATTCAGATTCAGGACATCCCAAATTATCATTTTCAATCGCTAAATCGAAATCTTAAAGTACATCAATTTTCGTGAAAAATTCAAAGAGGTTAGCCTTTGATTTTTTTTCTCGATTTTTAGGTCAACATTTTTTTTGCTCAGAAATGAGTTGAATGGGTATCCTTCTTATAGATTTGAGTCTTAAGAATTCATAAAAAGTATCCTTTATGCGATACTCCAACTATTTCGTGAGCTATAAAAAAAAATTCTGTATCCTTATTTTGAATGTTATATGAAAATGTGAAATCCTGAATAAATTTATTCTAAATGGACTTTTTCACATGTTATTTTGCATGAAAGTGATCTCAAAATAAAGAACAGGATCTCTACTTTCTAATAAAGTAAAATTTTCGAAAATAGGACACGAAATCTACTACGTAGGATTAAAAAATTTTTCCATGATGTCCAAAGTATGAAATTGAGAAATCACCATATTTTGCAAACTTTGAAAAGCTGTGTCTCAAAAACCAAAGGTCGCACAGCCAAGTCCTTTACAGATTCAGATTCAGGACATCCCAAATTATCATTTTCAATCGCTAAATCGAAATCTTAAAGTACATCAATTTTCGTGAAAAATTCAAAGAGGTTAGCCTTTGATTTTTTTTCTCGATTTTTGGGTCAACATTTTTTTTGCTAGGAAATTGTTGAATGGGAATCCTTCTTATAGATTTGAGTCTTAAGAATTCAGAAAAAGTATCCTTTATGCGATACTCCAACTATTTTCTGAGCTATGAAAAAAATTCTGTATCCTTATTTTGAATGTTATATGAAAATGTGAAATCCTGAATAAATTTATTCTAAATGGACTTTTTCACATGTTATTTTGCATGAAAGTGATCTCAAAATAAAGAACAGGATCTCTACTTTCTAATAAAGTAAAATTTTCGAAAATAGGACACGAAATCTACTACGTAGGATTAAAAAAATTTTTCCATGATGTCCAAAGTATGAAATTGAGAAATCACCATATTTTGCAAACTTTGAAAAGCTGTGTCTCAAAAACCAAAGGTCGCACAGCCAAGTCCTTTACAGATTCAGATTCAGGACATCCCAAATTATCATTTTCAATCGCTAAATCGAAATCTTAAAGTACATCAATTTTCGTGAAAAATTCAAAGAGGTTAGCCTTTGATTTTTTTTCTCGATTTTTGGGTCAACATTTTTTTTGCTAGGAAATTGTTGAATGGGAATCCTTCTTATAGATTTGAGTCTTAAGAATTCAGAAAAAGTATCCTTTATGCGATAGGTACTCCAACTATTTTCTGAGCTATGAAAAAAATTCTGTATCCTTATTTTGAATGTTATATGAAAATGTGAAATCCTGAATAAATTTATTCTAAATGGACTTTTTCACATGTTATTTTGCATGAAAGTGATCTCAAAATAAAGAACAGGATCTCTACTTTCTAATAAAGTAAAATTTTCGAAAATAGGACACGAAATCTACTACGTAGGATTAAAAAAATTTTTCCATGATGTCAAAATTATGAAATTGAGAAATCACCATATTTTGCAAACTTTGAAAAGCTGTGTCTCAAAAACCAAAGGTCGCACAGCCAAGTCCTTTACAGATTCAGATTCAGGACATCCCGAATTATCATTTTCAATCGCTAAATCGAAATCTTAAAGTACATCAATTTTCGTGAAAAATTCAAAGAGGTTAGCCTTTGATTTTTTTTCTCGATTTTTGGGTCAACATTTTTTTTGCTAGGAAATTGTTGAATGGGAATCCTTCTTATAGATTTGAGTCTTAAGAATTCAGAAAAAGTATCCTTTATGCGATACTCCAACTATTTTCTGAGCTATGAAAAAAATTCTGTATCCTTATTTTGAATGTTATATGAAAATGTGAAATCCTGAATAAATTTATTCTAAATGGACTTTTTCACATGTTATTTTGCATGAAAGTGATCTCAAAATAAAGAACAGGATCTCTACTTTCTAATAAAGTAAAATTTTCGAAAATAGGACACGAAATCTACTACGTAGGATTAAAAAAATTTTTCCATGATGTCCAAAGTATGAAATTGAGAAATCACCATATTTTGCAAACTTTGAAAAGCTGTGTCTCAAAAACCAAAGGTCGCACAGCCAAGTCCTTTACAGATTCAGATTCAGGACATCCCAAATTATCATTTTCAATCGCTAAATCGAAATCTTAAAGTACATCAATTTTCGTGAAAAATTCAAAGAGGTTAGCCTTTGATTTTTTTTCTCGATTTTTGGGTCAACATTTTTTTTGCTAGGAAATTGTTGAATGGGAATCCTTCTTATAGATTTGAGTCTTAAGAATTCAGAAAAAGTATCCTTTATGCGATAGGTACTCCAACTATTTTCTGAGCTATGAAAAAAATTCTGTATCCTTATTTTGAATGTTATATGAAAATGTGAAATCCTGAATAAATTTATTCTAAATGGACTTTTTCACATGTTATTTTGCATGAAAGTGATCTCAAAATAAAGAACAGGATCTCTACTTTCTAATAAAGTAAAATTTTCGAAAATAGGACACGAAATCTACTACGTAGGATTAAAAAAATTTTTCCATGATGTCCAAAGTATGAAATTGAGAAATCACCATATTTTGCAAACTTTGAAAAGCTGTGTCTCAAAAACCAAAGGTCGCACAGCCAAGTCCTTTACAGATTCAGATTCAGGACATCCCAAATTATCATTTTCAATCGCTAAATCGAAATCTTAAAGTACATCAATTTTCGTGAAAAATTCAAAGAGGTTAGCCTTTGATTTTTTTTCTCGATTTTTGGGTCAACATTTTTTTTTGCTAGGAAATTGTTGAATGGGAATCCTTCTTATAGATTTGAGTCTTAAGAATTCAGAAAAAGTATCCTTTATGCGATAGGTACTCCAACTATTTTCTGAGCTATGAAAAAAATTCTGTATCCTTATTTTGAATGTTATATGAAAATGTGAAATCCTGAATAAATTTATTCTAAATGGACTTTTTCACATGTTATTTTGCATGAAAGTGATCTCAAAATAAAGAACAGGATCTCTACTTTCTAATAAAGTAAAATTTTCGAAAATAGGACACGAAATCTACTACGTAGGATTAAAAAAATTTTTCCATGATGTCCAAAGTATGAAATGGAGAAATCACCATATTTTGCAAACTTTGAAAAGCTGTGTCTCAAAAACCAAAGGTCGCACAGCCAAGTCCTTTACAGATTCAGATTCAGGACATCCCAAATTATCATTTTCAATCGCTAAATCGAAATCTTAAAGTACATCAATTTTCGTGAAAAATTCAAAGAGGTTAGCCTTTGATTTTTTTTCTCGATTTTTGGGTCAACATTTTTTTTGCTAGGAAATTGTTGAATGGGAATCCTTCTTATAGATTTGAGTCTTAAGAATTCAGAAAAAGTATCCTTTATGCGATAGGTACTCCAACTATTTTCTGAGCTATGAAAAAAATTCTGTATCCTTATTTTGAATGTTATATGAAAATGTGAAATCCTGAATAAATTTATTCTAAATGGACTTTTTCACATGTTATTTTGCATGAAAGTGATCTCAAAATAAAGAACAGGATCTCTACTTTCTAATAAAGTAAAATTTTCGAAAATAGGACACGAAATCTACTACGTAGGATTAAAAAAATTTTTCCATGATGTCCAAAGTATGAAATTGAGAAATCACCATATTTTGCAAACTTTGAAAAGCTGTGTCTCAAAAACCAAAGGTCGCACAGCCAAGTCCTTTACAGATTCAGATTCAGGACATCCCAAATTATCATTTTCAATCGCTAAATCGAAATCTTAAAGTACATCAATTTTCGTGAAAAATTCAAAGAGGTTAGCCTTTGATTTTTTTTCTCGATTTTTGGGTCAACATTTTTTTTGCTAGGAAATTGTTGAATGGGAATCCTTCTTATAGATTTGAGTCTTAAGAATTCAGAAAAAGTATCCTTTATGCGATACTCCAACTATTTTCTGAGCTATGAAAAAAATTCTGTATCCTTATTTTGAATGTTATATGAAAATGTGAAATCCTGAATAAATTTATTCTAAATGGACTTTTTCACATGTTATTTTGCATGAAAGTGATCTCAAAATAAAGAACAGGATCTCTACTTTCTAATAAAGTAAAATTTTCGAAAATAGGACACGAAATCTACTACGTAGGATTAAAAAAATTTTTCCATGATGTCCAAAGTATGAAATTGAGAAATCACCATATTTTGCAAACTTTGAAAAGCTGTGTCTCAAAAACCAAAGGTCGCACAGCCAAGTCCTTTACAGATTCAGATTTAGGACATCCCAAATTATCATTTTCAATCGCTAAATCGAAATCTTAAAGTACATCAATTTTCGTGAAAAATTCAAAGAGGTTAGCCTTTGATTTTTTTTCTCGATTTTTGGGTCAACATTTTTTTTGCTAGGAAATTGTTGAATGGGAATCCTTCTTATAGATTTGAGTCTTAAGAATTCAGAAAAAGTATCCTTTATGCGATAGGTACTCCAACTATTTTCTGAGCTATGAAAAAAATTCTGTATCCTTATTTTGAATGTTATATGAAAATGTGAAATCCTGAATAAATTTATTCTAAATGGACTTTTTCACATGTTATTTTGCATGAAAGTGATCTCAAAATAAAGAACAGGATCTCTACTTTCTAATAAAGTAAAATTTTCGAAAATAGGACACGAAATCTACTACGTAGGATTAAAAAAATTTTTCCATGATGTCCAAAGTATGAAATTGAGAAATCACCATATTTTGCAAACTTTGAAAAGCTGTGTCTCAAAAACCAAAGGTCGCACAGCCAAGTCCTTTACAGATTCAGATTCAGGACATCCCAAATTATCATTTTCAATCGCTAAATCGAAATCTTAAAGTACATCAATTTTCGTGAAAAATTCAAAGAGGTTAGCCTTTGATTTTTTTTCTCGATTTTTGGGTCAACATTTTTTTTGCTAGGAAATTGTTGAATGGGAATCCTTCTTATAGATTTGAGTCTTAAGAATTCAGAAAAAGTATCCTTTATGCGATACTCCAACTATTTTCTGAGCTATGAAAAAAATTCTGTATCCTTATTTTGAATGTTATATGAAAATGTGAAATCCTGAATAAATTTATTCTAAATGGACTTTTTCACATGTTATTTTGCATGAAAGTGATCTCAAAATAAAGAACAGGATCTCTACTTTCTAATAAAGTAAAATTTTCGAAAATAGGACACGAAATCTACTACGTAGGATTAAAAAAATTTTTCCATGATGTCCAAAGTATGAAATTGAGAAATCACCATATTTTGCAAACTTTGAAAAGCTGTGTCTCAAAAACCAAAGGTCGCACAGCCAAGTCCTTTACAGATTCAGATTTAGGACATCCCAAATTATCATTTTCAATCGCTAAATCGAAATCTTAAAGTACATCAATTTTCGTGAAAAATTCAAAGAGGTTAGCCTTTGATTTTTTTTCTCGATTTTTGGGTCAACATTTTTTTCGCTAGGAAATTGTTGAATGGGAATCCTTCTTATAGATTTGAGTCTTAAGAATTCAGAAAAAGTATCCTTTATGCGATAGGTACTCCAACTATTTTCTGAGCTATGAAAAAAATTCTGTATCCTTATTTTGAATGTTATATGAAAATGTGAAATCCTGAATAAATTTATTCTAAATGGACTTTTTCACATGTTATTTTGCATGAAAGTGATCTCAAAATAAAGAACAGGATCTCTACTTTCTAATAAAGTAAAATTTTCGAAAATAGGACACGAAATCTACTACGTAGGATTAAAAAAATTTTTCCATGATGTCCAAAGTATGAAATTGAGAAATCACCATATTTTGCAAACTTTGAAAAGCTGTGTCTCAAAAACCAAAGGTCGCACAGCCAAGTCCTTTACAGATTCAGATTCAGGACATCCCAAATTATCATTTTCAATCGCTAAATCGAAATCTTAAAGTACATCAATTTTCGTGAAAAATTCAAAGAGGTTAGCCTTTGATTTTTTTTCTCGATTTTTGGGTCAACATTTTTTTTGCTAGGAAATTGTTGAATGGGAATCCTTCTTATAGATTTGAGTCTTAAGAATTCAGAAAAAGTATCCTTTATGCGATAGGTACTCCAACTATTTTCTGAGCTATGAAAAAAATTCTGTATCCTTATTTTGAATGTTATATGAAAATGTGAAATCCTGAATAAATTTATTCTAAATGGACTTTTTCACATGTTATTTTGCATGAAAGTGATCTCAAAATAAAGAACAGGATCTCTACTTTCTAATAAAGTAAAATTTTCGAAAATAGGACACGAAATCTACTACGTAGGATTAAAAAAATTTTTCCATGATGTCCAAAGTATGAAATTGAGAAATCACCATATTTTGCAAACTTTGAAAAGCTGTGTCTCAAAAACCAAAGGTCGCACAGCCAAGTCCTTTACAGATTCAGATTCAGGACATCCCAAATTATCATTTTCAATCGCTAAATCGAAATCTTAAAGTACATCAATTTTCGTGAAAAATTCAAAGAGGTTAGCCTTTGATTTTTTTTCTCGATTTTTGGGTCAACATTTTTTTTGCTAGGAAATTGTTGAATGGGAATCCTTCTTATAGATTTGAGTCTTAAGAATTCAGAAAAAGTATCCTTTATGCGATAGGTACTCCAACTATTTTCTGAGCTATGAAAAAAATTCTGTATCCTTATTTTGAATGTTATATGAAAATGTGAAATCCTGAATAAATTTATTCTAAATGGACTTTTTCACATGTTATTTTGCATGAAAGTGATCTCAAAATAAAGAACAGGATCTCTACTTTCTAATAAAGTAAAATTTTCGAAAATAGGACACGAAATCTACTACGTAGGATTAAAAAAATTTTTCCATGATGTCCAAAGTATGAAATTGAGAAATCACCATATTTTGCAAACTTTGAAAAGCTGTGTCTCAAAAACCAAAGGTCGCACAGCCAAGTCCTTTACAGATTCAGATTCAGGACATCCCAAATTATCATTTTCAATCGCTAAATCGAAATCTTAAAGTACATCAATTTTCGTGAAAAATTCAAAGAGGTTAGCCTTTGATTTTTTTTCTCGATTTTTGGGTCAACATTTTTTTTGCTAGGAAATTGTTGAATGGGAATCCTTCTTATAGATTTGAGTCTTAAGAATTCAGAAAAAGTATCCTTTATGCGATAGGTACTCCAACTATTTTCTGAGCTATGAAAAAAATTCTGTATCCTTATTTTGAATGTTATATGAAAATGTGAAATCCTGAATAAATTTATTCTAAATGGACTTTTTCACATGTTATTTTGCATGAAAGTGATCTCAAAATAAAGAACAGGATCTCTACTTTCTAATAAAGTAAAATTTTCGAAAATAGGACACGAAATCTACTACGTAGGATTAAAAAAATTTTTCCATGATGTCCAAAGTATGAAATTGAGAAATCACCATATTTTGCAAACTTTGAAAAGCTGTGTCTCAAAAACCAAAGGTCGCACAGCCAAGTCCTTTACAGATTCAGATTCAGGACATCCCAAATTATCATTTTCAATCGCTAAATCGAAATCTTAAAGTACATCAATTTTCGTGAAAAATTCAAAGAGGTTAGCCTTTGATTTTTTTTCTCGATTTTTGGGTCAACATTTTTTTTGCTAGGAAATTGTTGAATGGGAATCCTTCTTATAGATTTGAGTCTTAAGAATTCAGAAAAAGTATCCTTTATGCGATACTCCAACTATTTTCTGAGCTATGAAAAAAATTCTGTATCCTTATTTTGAATGTTATATGAAAATGTGAAATCCTGAATAAATTTATTCTAAATGGACTTTTTCACATGTTATTTTGCATGAAAGTGATCTCAAAATAAAGAACAGGATCTCTACTTTCTAATAAAGTAAAATTTTCGAAAATAGGACACGAAATCTACTACGTAGGATTAAAAAAAATTTTCCATGATGTCCAAAGTATGAAATTGAGAAATCACCATATTTTGCAAACTTTGAAAAGCTGTGTCTCAAAAACCAAAGGTCGCACAGCCAAGTCCTTTACAGATTCAGATTTAGGACATCCCAAATTATCATTTTCAATCGCTAAATCGAAATCTTAAAGTACATCAATTTTCGTGAAAAATTCAAAGAGGTTAGCCTTTGATTTTTTTTCTCGATTTTTGGGTCAACATTTTTTTTGCTAGGAAATTGTTGAATGGGAATCCTTCTTATAGATTTGAGTCTTAAGAATTCAGAAAAAGTATCCTTTATGCGATAGGTACTCCAACTATTTTCTGAGCTATGAAAAAAATTCTGTATCCTTATTTTGAATGTTATATGAAAATGTGAAATCCTGAATAAATTTATTCTAAATGGACTTTTTCACATGTTATTTTGCATGAAAGTGATCTCAAAATAAAGAACAGGATCTCTACTTTCTAATAAAGTAAAATTTTCGAAAATAGGACACGAAATCTACTACGTAGGATTAAAAAAATTTTTCCATGATGTCCAAAGTATGAAATTGAGAAATCACCATATTTTGCAAACTTTGAAAAGCTGTGTCTCAAAAACCAAAGGTCGCACAGCCAAGTCCTTTACAGATTCAGATTCAGGACATCCCAAATTATCATTTTCAATCGCTAAATCGAAATCTTAAAGTACATCAATTTTCGTGAAAAATTCAAAGAGGTTAGCCTTTGATTTTTTTTCTCGATTTTTGGGTCAACATTTTTTTTGCTAGGAAATTGTTGAATGGGAATCCTTCTTATAGATTTGAGTCTTAAGAATTCAGAAAAAGTATCCTTTATGCGATACTCCAACTATTTTCTGAGCTATGAAAAAAATTCTGTATCCTTATTTTGAATGTTATATGAAAATGTGAAATCCTGAATAAATTTATTCTAAATGGACTTTTTCACATGTTATTTTGCATGAAAGTGATCTCAAAATAAAGAACAGGATCTCTACTTTCTAATAAAGTAAAATTTTCGAAAATAGGACACGAAATCTACTACGTAGGATTAAAAAAATTTATCCATGATGTCCAAAGTATGAAATTGAGAAATCACCATATTTTGCAAACTTTGAAAAGCTGTGTCTCAAAAACCAAAGGTCGCACAGCCAAGTCCTTTACAGATTCAGATTTAGGACATCCCAAATTATCATTTTCAATCGCTAAATCGAAATCTTAAAGTACATCAATTTTCGTGAAAAATTCAAAGAGGTTAGCCTTTGATTTTTTTTCTCGATTTTTGGGTCAACATTTTTTTCGCTAGGAAATTGTTGAATGGGAATCCTTCTTATAGATTTGAGTCTTAAGAATTCAGAAAAAGTATCCTTTATGCGATAGGTACTCCAACTATTTTCTGAGCTATGAAAAAAATTCTGTATCCTTATTTTGAATGTTATATGAAAATGTGAAATCCTGAATAAATTTATTCTAAATGGACTTTTTCACATGTTATTTTGCATGAAAGTGATCTCAAAATAAAGAACAGGATCTCTACTTTCTAATAAAGTAAAATTTTCGAAAATAGGACACGAAATCTACTACGTAGGATTAAAAAAATTTTTCCATGATGTCCAAAGTATGAAATTGAGAAATCACCATATTTTGCAAACTTTGAAAAGCTGTGTCTCAAAAACCAAAGGTCGCACAGCCAAGTCCTTTACAGATTCAGATTCAGGACATCCCAAATTATCATTTTCAATCGCTAAATCGAAATCTTAAAGTACATCAATTTTCGTGAAAAATTCAAAGAGGTTAGCCTTTGATTTTTTTTCTCGATTTTTGGGTCAACATTTTTTTTGCTAGGAAATTGTTGAATGGGAATCCTTCTTATAGATTTGAGTCTTAAGAATTCATAAAAAGTATCCTTTATGCGATACTCCAACTATTTCGTGAGCTATAAAAAAAAATTCTGTATCCTTATTTTGAATGTTATATGAAAATGTGAAATCCTGAATAAATTTATTCTAAATGGACTTTTTCACATGTTATTTTGCATGAAAGTGATCTCAAAATAAAGAACAGGATCTCTACTTTCTAATAAAGTAAAATTTTCGAAAATAGGACACGAAATCTACTACGTAGGATTAAAAAAATTTTTCCATGATGTCCAAAGTATGAAATTGAGAAATCACCATATTTTGCAAACTTTGAAAAGCTGTGTCTCAAAAACCAAAGGTCGCACAGCCAAGTCCTTTACAGATTCAGATTCAGGACATCCCAAATTATCATTTTCAATCGCTAAATCGAAATCTTAAAGTACATCAATTTTCGTGAAAAATTCAAAGAGGTTAGCCTTTGATTTTTTTTCTCGATTTTTGGGTCAACATTTTTTTTGCTAGGAAATTGTTGAATGGGAATCCTTCTTATAGATTTGAGTCTTAAGAATTCATAAAAAGTATCCTTTATGCGATACTCCAACTATTTCGTGAGCTATAAAAAAAAATTCTGTATCCTTATTTTGAATGTTATATGAAAATGTGAAATCCTGAATAAATTTATTCTAAATGGACTTTTTCACATGTTATTTTGCATGAAATCTACTACGTAGGATTAAAAAATTTTTCCATGATGTCCAAAGTATGAAATTGAGAAATCACCATATTTTGCAAACTTTGAAAAGCTGTGTCTCAAAAACCAAAGGTCGCACAGCCAAGTCCTTTACAGATTCAGATTCAGGACATCCCAAATTATCATTTTCAATCGCTAAATCGAAATCTTAAAGTACATCAATTTTCGTGAAAAATTCAAAGAGGTTAGCCTTTGATTTTTTTTCTCGATTTTTAGGTCAACATTTTTTTTGCTCAGAAATGAGTTGAATGGGTATCCTTCTTATAGATTTGAGTCTTAAGAATTCATAAAAAGTATCCTTTATGCGATACTCCAACTATTTCGTGAGCTATAAAAAAAAATTCTGTATCCTTATTTTGAATGTTATATGAAAATGTGAAATCCTGAATAAATTTATTCTAAATGGACTTTTTCACATGTTATTTTGCATGAAAGTGATCTCAAAATAAAGAACAGGATCTCTACTTTCTAATAAAGTAAAATTTTCGAAAATAGGACACGAAATCTACTACGTAGGATTAAAAAATATTTTCCATGATGTCCAAAGTATGAAATGGAGAAATCACCATATTTTGCAAACTTTGAAAAGCTGTGTCTCAAAAACCAAAGGTCGCACAGCCAAGTCCTTTACAGATTCAGATTCAGGACATCCCAAATTATCATTTTCAATCGCTAAATCGAAATCTTAAAGTACATCAATTTTCGTGAAAAATTCAAAGAGGTTAGCCTTTGATTTTTTTTCTCGATTTTTAGGTCAACATTTTTTTTGCTCAGAAATGAGTTGAATGGGTATCCTTCTTATAGATTTGAGTCTTAAGAATTCATAAAAAGTATCCTTTATGCGATACTCCAACTATTTCGTGAGCTATAAAAAAAATTCTGTATCCTTATTTTGAATGTTATATGAAAATGTGAAATCCTGAATAAATTTATTCTAAATGGACTTTTTCACATGTTATTTTGCATGAAATCTACTACGTAGGATTAAAAAATTTTTCCATGATGTCCAAAGTATGAAATTGAGAAATCACCATATTTTGCAAACTTTGAAAAGCTGTGTCTCAAAAACCAAAGGTCGCACAGCCAAGTCCTTTACAGATTCAGATTCAGGACATCCCAAATTATCATTTTCAATCGCTAAATCGAAATCTTAAAGTACATCAATTTTCGTGAAAAATTCAAAGAGGTTAGCCTTTGATTTTTTTTCTCGATTTTTGGGTCAACATTTTTTTTGCTAGGAAATTGTTGAATGGGAATCCTTCTTATAGATTTGAGTCTTAAGAATTCAGAAAAAGTATCCTTTATGCGATACTCCAACTATTTTTTGAGCTATGAAAAAAATTCTGTATCCTTATTTTGAATGTTATATGAAAATGTGAAATCCTGAATAAATTTATTCTAAATGGACTTTTTCACATGTTATTTTGCATGAAAGTGATCTCAAAATAAAGAACAGGATCTCTACTTTCTAATAAAGTAAAATTTTCGAAAATAGGACACGAAATCTACTACGTAGGATTAAAAAATATTTTCCATGATGTCCAAAGTATGAAATGGAGAAATCACCATATTTTGCAAACTTTGAAAAGCTGTGTCTCAAAAACCAAAGGTCGCACAGCCAAGTCCTTTACAGATTCAGATTCAGGACATCCCAAATTATCATTTTCAATCGCTAAATCGAAATCTTAAAGTACATCAATTTTCGTGAAAAATTCAAAGAGGTTAGCCTTTGATTTTTTTTCTCGATTTTTAGGTCAACATTTTTTTTGCTCAGAAATGAGTTGAATGGGTATCCTTCTTATAGATTTGAGTCTTAAGAATTCATAAAAAGTATCCTTTATGCGATACTCCAACTATTTCGTGAGCTATAAAAAAAAATTCTGTATCCTTATTTTGAATGTTATATGAAAATGTGAAATCCTGAATAAATTTATTCTAAATGGACTTTTTCACATGTTATTTTGCATGAAATCTACTACGTAGGATTAAAAAATTTTTCCATGATGTCCAAAGTATGAAATTGAGAAATCACCATATTTTGCAAACTTTGAAAAGCTGTGTCTCAAAAACCAAAGGTCGCACAGCCAAGTCCTTTACAGATTCAGATTCAGGACATCCCAAATTATCATTTTCAATCGCTAAATCGAAATCTTAAAGTACATCAATTTTCGTGAAAAATTCAAAGAGGTTAGCCTTTGATTTTTTTTCTCGATTTTTAGGTCAACATTTTTTTTGCTCAGAAATGAGTTGAATGGGTATCCTTCTTATAGATTTGAGTCTTAAGAATTCATAAAAAGTATCCTTTTTGCGGTACTCCAAATATTTCGTGAGCTATGAAAAAAATTCTGTATCCTTATTTTGAATGTTATATGAAAATGTGAAATCCTGAATAAATTTATTCTAAATGGACTTTTTCACATGTTATTTTGCATGAAAGTGATCTCAAAATAAAGAACAGGATCTCTACTTTCTAATAAAGTAAAATTTTCGAAAATAGGACACGAAATCTACTACGTAGGATTAAAAAATATTTTCCATGATGTCCAAAGTATGAAATGGAGAAATCACCATATTTTGCAAACTTTGAAAAGCTGTGTCTCAAAAACCAAAGGTCGCACAGCCAAGTCCTTTACAGATTCAGATTCAGGACATCCCAAATTATCATTTTCAATCGCTAAATCGAAATCTTAAAGTACATCAATTTTCGTGAAAAATTCAAAGAGGTTAGCCTTTGATTTTTTTTCTCGATTTTTGGGTCAACATTTTTTTTGCTAGGAAATTGTTGAATGGGAATCCTTCTTATAGATTTGAGTCTTAAGAATTCAGAAAAAGTATCCTTTATGCGATACTCCAACTATTTTCTGAGCTATGAAAAAAATTCTGTATCCTTATTTTGAATGTTATATGAAAATGTGAAATCCTGAATAAATTTATTCTAAATGGACTTTTTCACATGTTATTTTGCATGAAAGTGATCTCAAAATAAAGAACAGGATCTCTACTTTCTAATAAAGTAAAATTTTCGAAAATAGGACACGAAATCTACTACGTAGGATTAAAAAAATTTTTCCATGATGTCCAAAGTATGAAATTGAGAAATCACCATATTTTGCAAACTTTGAAAAGCTGTGTCTCAAAAACCAAAGGTCGCACAGCCAAGTCCTTTACAGATTCAGATTCAGGACATCCCAAATTATCATTTTCAATCGCTAAATCGAAATCTTAAAGTACATCAATTTTCGTGAAAAATTCAAAGAGGTTAGCCTTTGATTTTTTTTCTCGATTTTTGGGTCAACATTTTTTTTGCTAGGAAATTGTTGAATGGGAATCCTTCTTATAGATTTGAGTCTTAAGAATTCAGAAAAAGTATCCTTTATGCGATACTCCAACTATTTTCTGAGCTATGAAAAAAATTCTGTATTCTTATTTTGAATGTTATATGAAAATGTGAAATCCTGAATAAATTTACTCTAAATGGACTTTTTCACATGTTATTTTGCATGAAAGTGATCTCAAAATAAAGAACAGGATCTCTACTTTCTAATAAAGTAAAATTTTCGAAAATAGGACACGAAATCTACTACGTAGGATTAAAAAAATTTTTCCATGATGTCCAAAGTATGAAATTGAGAAATCACCATATTTTGCAAACTTTGAAAAGCTGTGTCTCAAAAACCAAAGGTCGCACAGCCAAGTCCTTTACAGATTCAGATTCAGGACATCCCAAATTATCATTTTCAATCGCTAAATCGAAATCTTAAAGTACATCAATTTTCGTGAAAAATTCAAAGAGGTTAGCCTTTGATTTTTTTTCTCGATTTTTGGGTCAACATTTTTTTTGCTAGGAAATTGTTGAATGGGAATCCTTCTTATAGATTTGAGTCTTAAGAATTCAGAAAAAGTATCCTTTATGCGATAGGTACTCCAACTATTTTCTGAGCTATGAAAAAAATTCTGTATCCTTATTTTGAATGTTATATGAAAATGTGAAATCCTGAATAAATTTATTCTAAATGGACTTTTTCACATGTTATTTTGCATGAAAGTGATCTCAAAATAAAGAACAGGATCTCTACTTTCTAATAAAGTAAAATTTTCGAAAATAGGACACGAAATCTACTACGTAGGATTAAAAAAATTTTTCCATGATGTCCAAAGTATGAAATTGAGAAATCACCATATTTTGCAAACTTTGAAAAGCTGTGTTTTAAAAACCAAAGGTCGCACAGCCAAGTCCTTTACAGATTCAGATTCAGGACATCCCAAATTATCATTTTCAATCGCTAAATCGAAATCTTAAAGTACATCAATTTTCGTGAAAAATTCAAAGAGGTTAGCCTTTGATTTTTTTTCTCGATTTTTGGGTCAACATTTTTTTTGCTAGGAAATTGTTGAATGGGAATCCTTCTTATAGATTTGAGTCTTAAGAATTCAGAAAAAGTATCCTTTATGCGATACTCCAACTATTTTCTGAGCTATGAAAAAAATTCTGTATCCTTATTTTGAATGTTATATGAAAATGTGAAATCCTGAATAAATTTATTCTAAATGGACTTTTTCACATGTTATTTTGCATGAAAGTGATCTCAAAATAAAGAACAGGATCTCTACTTTCTAATAAAGTAAAATTTTCGAAAATAGGACACGAAATCTACTACGTAGGATTAAAAAAATTTTTCCATGATGTCCAAAGTATGAAATTGAGAAATCACCATATTTTGCAAACTTTGAAAAGCTGTGTCTCAAAAACCAAAGGTCGCACAGCCAAGTCCTTTACAGATTCAGATTTAGGACATCCCAAATTATCATTTTCAATCGCTAAATCGAAATCTTAAAGTACATCAATTTTCGTGAAAAATTCAAAGAGGTTAGCCTTTGATTTTTTTTCTCGATTTTTGGGTCAACATTTTTTTTGCTAGGAAATTGTTGAATGGGAATCCTTATTATAGATTTGAGTCTTAAGAATTCAGAAAAAGTATCCTTTATGCGATACTCCAACTATTTTCTGAGCTATGAAAAAAATTCTGTATCCTTATTTTGAATGTTATATGAAAATGTGAAATCCTGAATAAATTTATTCTAAATGGACTTTTTCACATGTTATTTTGCATGAAAGTGATCTCAAAATAAAGAACAGGATCTCTACTTTCTAACAAAGTAAAATTTTCGAAAATAGGACACGAAATCTACTACGTAGGATTAAAAATATTTTCCATGATGTCCAAGGTATGAAATTGAGAAATCACCATATTTTGCAAACTTTGAAAAGCTGTGTCTCAAAAACCAAAGGTTGCACAGCCAAGTCCTTTACAGATTCAGATTCAGGACATCCCAAATTATCATTTTCAATCGCTAAATCGAAATCTTAAAGTACATCAATTTTCGTGAAAAAATCAAATAGCCTTTGATTTTTTTTCTCGATTTTTGGGTCAACATTTTTTTTGCTAGGAAATTGTTGAATGGGAATCCTTCTTATAGATTTGAGTCTTAAGAATTCAGAAAAAGTATCCTTT
This sequence comes from Bombylius major, assembly GCA_932526495.1. NCBI lineage: Eukaryota > Metazoa > Arthropoda > Insecta > Diptera > Bombyliidae > Bombylius > Bombylius major. Next base: position 34,024,226 of record OW052047.1, read on the forward strand.
ATGCGATAGGTACTCCAACTATTTTCTGAGCTATGAAAAAAATTCTGTATCCTTATTTTGAATGTTATATGAAAATGTGAAATCCTGAATAAATTTATTCTAAATGGACTTTTTCACATGTTATTTTGCATGAAAGTGATCTCAAAATAAAGAACAGGATCTCTACTTTCTAATAAAGTAAAATTTTCGAAAATAGGACACGAAATCTACTACGTAGGATTAAAAAAATTTTTCCATGATGTCCAAAGTATGAAATTGAGAAATCACCATATTTTGCAAACTTTGAAAAGCTGTGTCTCAAAAACCAAAGGTCGCACAGCCAAGTCCTTTACAGATTCAGATTCAGGACATCCCAAATTATCATTTTCAATCGCTAAATCGAAATCTTAAAGTACATCAATTTTCGTGAAAAATTCAAAGAGGTTAGCCTTTGATTTTTTTTCTCGATTTTTGGGTCAACATTTTTTTTGCTAGGAAATTGTTGAATGGGAATCCTTCTTATAGATTTGAGTCTTAAGAATTCAGAAAAAGTATCCTTTATGCGATACTCCAACTATTTTCTGAGCTATGAAAAAAATTCTGTATCCTTATTTTGAATGTTATATGAAAATGTGAAATCCTGAATAAATTTATTCTAAATGGACTTTTTCACATGTTATTTTGCATGAAAGTGATCTCAAAATAAAGAACAGGATCTCTACTTTCTAATAAAGTAAAATTTTCGAAAATAGGACACGAAATCTACTACGTAGGATTAAAAAAATTTTTCCATGATGTCCAAAGTATGAAATTGAGAAATCACCATATTTTGCAAACTTTGAAAAGCTGTGTCTCAAAAACCAAAGGTCGCACAGCCAAGTCCTTTACAGATTCAGATTTAGGACATCCCAAATTATCATTTTCAATCGCTAAATCGAAATCTTAAAGTACATCAATTTTCGTGAAAAATTCAAAGAGGTTAGCCTTTGATTTTTTTTCTCGATTTTTGGGTCAACATTTTTTTCGCTAGGAAATTGTTGAATGGGAATCCTTCTTATAGATTTGAGTCTTAAGAATTCAGAAAAAGTATCCTTTATGCGATAGGTACTCCAACTATTTTCTGAGCTATGAAAAAAATTCTGTATCCTTATTTTGAATGTTATATGAAAATGTGAAATCCTGAATAAATTTATTCTAAATGGACTTTTTCACATGTTATTTTGCATGAAAGTGATCTCAAAATAAAGAACAGGATCTCTACTTTCTAATAAAGTAAAATTTTCGAAAATAGGACACGAAATCTACTACGTAGGATTAAAAAAATTTTTCCATGATGTCCAAAGTATGAAATTGAGAAATCACCATATTTTGCAAACTTTGAAAAGCTGTGTCTCAAAAACCAAAGGTCGCACAGCCAAGTCCTTTACAGATTCAGATTCAGGACATCCCAAATTATCATTTTCAATCGCTAAATCGAAATCTTAAAGTACATCAATTTTCGTGAAAAATTCAAAGAGGTTAGCCTTTGATTTTTTTTCTCGATTTTTGGGTCAACATTTTTTTTGCTAGGAAATTGTTGAATGGGAATCCTTCTTATAGATTTGAGTCTTAAGAATTCAGAAAAAGTATCCTTTATGCGATACTCCAACTATTTTTTGAGCTATGAAAAAAATTCTGTATCCTTATTTTGAATGTTATATGAAAATGTGAAATCCTGAATAAATTTATTCTAAATGGACTTTTTCACATGTTATTTTGCATGAAAGTGATCTCAAAATAAAGAACAGGATCTCTACTTTCTAATAAAGTAAAATTTTCGAAAATAGGACACGAAATCTACTACGTAGGATTAAAAAATATTTTCCATGATGTCCAAAGTATGAAATGGAGAAATCACCATATTTTGCAAACTTTGAAAAGCTGTGTCTCAAAAACCAAAGGTCGCACAGCCAAGTCCTTTACAGATTCAGATTCAGGACATCCCAAATTATCATTTTCAATCGCTAAATCGAAATCTTAAAGTACATCAATTTTCGTGAAAAATTCAAAGAGGTTAGCCTTTGATTTTTTTTCTCGATTTTTAGGTCAACATTTTTTTTGCTCAGAAATGAGTTAAATGGGTATCCTTCTTATAGATTTGAGTCTTAAGAATTCATAAAAAGTATCCTTTATGCGATACTCCAACTATTTCGTGAGCTATAAAAAAAAATTCTGTATCCTTATTTTGAATGTTATATGAAAATGTGAAATCCTGAATAAATTTATTCTAAATGGACTTTTTCACATGTTATTTTGCATGAAATCTACTACGTAGGATTAAAAAAATTTTCCATGATGTCCAAAGTATGAAATTGAGAAATCACCATATTTTGCAAACTTTGAAAAGCTGTGTCTCAAAAACCAAAGGTCGCACAGCCAAGTCCTTTACAGATTCAGATTCAGGACATCCCAAATTATCATTTTCAATCGCTAAATCGAAATCTTAAAGTACATCAATTTTCGTGAAAAATTCAAAGAGGTTAGCCTTTGATTTTTTTTCTCGATTTTTGGGTCAACATTTTTTTTGCTAGGAAATTGTTGAATGGGAATCCTTCTTATAGATTTGAGTCTTAAGAATTCAGAAAAAGTATCCTTTATGCGATACTCCAACTATTTTCTGAGCTATGAAAAAAATTCTGTATCCTTATTTTGAATGTTATATGAAAATGTGAAATCCTGAATAAATTTATTCTAAATGGACTTTTTCACATGTTATTTTGCATGAAAGTGATCTCAAAATAAAGAACAGGATCTCTACTTTCTAATAAAGTAAAATTTTCGAAAATAGGACACGAAATCTACTACGTAGGATTAAAAAAATTTTTCCATGATGTCCAAAGTATGAAATTGAGAAATCACCATATTTTGCAAACTTTGAAAAGCTGTGTCTCAAAAACCAAAGGTCGCACAGCCAAGTCCTTTACAGATTCAGATTCAGGACATCCCAAATTATCATTTTCAATCGCTAAATCGAAATCTTAAAGTACATCAATTTTCGTGAAAAATTCAAAGAGGTTAGCCTTTGATTTTTTTTCTCGATTTTTGGGTCAACATTTTTTTTGCTAGGAAATTGTTGAATGGGAATCCTTCTTATAGATTTGAGTCTTAAGAATTCAGAAAAAGTATCCTTTATGCGATACTCCAACTATTTTCTGAGCTATGAAAAAAATTCTGTATCCTTATTTTGAATGTTATATGAAAATGTGAAATCCTGAATAAATTTACTCTAAATGGACTTTTTCACATGTTATTTTGCATGAAAGTGATCTCAAAATAAAGAACAGGATCTCTACTTTCTAATAAAGTAAAATTTTCGAAAATAGGACACGAAATCTACTACGTAGGATTAAAAAAATTTTTCCATGATGTCCAAAGTATGAAATTGAGAAATCACCATATTTTGCAAACTTTGAAAAGCTGTGTCTCAAAAACCAAAGGTCGCACAGCCAAGTCCTTTACAGATTCAGATTCAGGACATCCCAAATTATCATTTTCAATCGCTAAATCGAAATCTTAAAGTACATCAATTTTCGTGAAAAATTCAAAGAGGTTACCTTTGATTTTTTTTCTCGATTTTTGGGTCAACATTTTTTTTGCTAGGAAATTGTTGAATGGGTATCCTTCTTATAGATTTGAGTCTTAAGAATTCAGAAAAAGTATCCTTTATGCGATACTCCAACTATTTTCTGAGCTATGAAAAAAATTCTGTATCCTTATTTTGAATGTTATATGAAAATGTGAAATCCTGAATAAATTTATTCTAAATGGACTTTTTCACATGTTATTTTGCATGAAAGTGATCTCAAAATAAAGAACAGGATCTCTACTTTCTAATAAAGTAAAATTTTCGAAAATAGGACACGAAATCTACTACGTAGGATTAAAAAAATTTTTCCATGATGTCCAAAGTATGAAATTGAGAAATCACCATATTTTGCAAACTTTGAAAAGCTGTGTCTCAAAAACCAAAGGTCGCACAGCCAAGTCCTTTACAGATTCAGATTCAGGACATCCCAAATTATCATTTTCAATCGCTAAATCGAAATCTTAAAGTACATCAATTTTCGTGAAAAATTCAAAGAGGTTAGCCTTTGATTTTTTTTCTCGATTTTTGGGTCAACATTTTTTTTGCTAGGAAATTGTTGAATGGGTATCCTTCTTATAGATTTGTGTCTTAAGAATTCATAAAAAGTATCCTTTATGCGGTACTCCAAATATTTCGTGAGCTATGAAAAAAATTCTGTATCCTTATTTTGAATGTTATATGAAAATGTGAAATCCTGAACAAATTTATTCTAAATGGACTTTTTCACATGTTATTTTGCATGAAAGTGATCTCAAAATAAAGAACAGGATCTCTACTTTCTAATAAAGTAAAATTTTCGAAAATAGGACACGAAATCTACTACGTAAGATTAAAAAATATTTTCCATGATGTCCAAAGTATGAAATGGAGAAATCACCATATTTTGCAAACTTTGAAAAGCTGTGTCTCAAAAACCAAAGGTCGCACAGCCAAGTCCTTTACAGATTCAGATTCAGGACATCCCAAATTATCATTTTCAATCGCTAAATCGAAATCTTAAAGTACATCAATTTTCGTGAAAAATTCAAAGAGGTTAGCCTTTGATTTTTTTTCTCGATTTTTGGGTCAACATTTTTTTTGCTAGGAAATTGTTGAATGGGAATCCTTCTTATAGATTTGAGTCTTAAGAATTCAGAAAAAGTATCCTTTATGCGATACTCCAACTATTTCGTGAGCTATAAAAAAAAATTCTGTATCCTTATTTTGAATGTTATATGAAAATGTGAAATCCTGAATAAATTTACTCTAAATGGACTTTTTCACATGTTATTTTGCATGAAAGTGATCTCAAAATAAAGAACAGGATCTCTACTTTCTAATAAAGTAAAATTTTCGAAAATAGGACACGAAATCTACTACGTAGGATTAAAAAATTTTTCCATGATGTCCAAAGTATGAAATTGAGAAATCACCATATTTTGCAAACTTTGAAAAGCTGTGTCTCAAAAACCAAAGGTCACACAGCCAAGTCCTTTACAGATTCAGATTCAGGACATCCCAAATTATCATTTTCAATCGCTAAATCGAAATCTTAAAGTACATCAATTTTCGTGAAAAATTCAAAGAGGTTAGCCTTTGATTTTTTTTCTCGATTTTTGGGTCAACATTTTTTTTGCTAGGAAATTGTTGAATGGGAATCCTTCTTATAGATTTGAGTCTTAAGAATTCAGAAAAAGTATCCTTTATGCGATACTCCAACTATTTTCTGAGCTATGAAAAAAATTCTGTATCCTTATTTTGAATGTTATATGAAAATGTGAAATCCTGAATAAATTTATTCTAAATGGACTTTTTCACATGTTATTTTGCATGAAAGTGATCTCAAAATAAAGAACAGGATCTCTACTTTCTAATAAAGTAAAATTTTCGAAAATAGGACACGAAATCTACTACGTAGGATTAAAAAAATTTTTCCATGATGTCCAAAGTATGAAATTGAGAAATCACCATATTTTGCAAACTTTGAAAAGCTGTGTCTCAAAAACCAAAGGTCGCACAGCCAAGTCCTTTACAGATTCAGATTCAGGACATCCCAAATTATCATTTTCAATCGCTAAATCGAAATCTTAAAGTACATCAATTTTCGTGAAAAATTCAAAGAGGTTAGCCTTTGATTTTTTTTCTCGATTTTTGGGTCAACATTTTTTTTGCTAGGAAATTGTTGAATGGGAATCCTTCTTATAGATTTGAGTCTTAAGAATTCAGAAAAAGTATCCTTTATGCGATAGGTACTCCAACTATTTTCTGAGCTATGAAAAAAATTCTGTATCCTTATTTTGAATGTTATATGAAAATGTGAAATCCTGAATAAATTTATTCTAAATGGACTTTTTCACATGTTATTTTGCATGAAAGTGATCTCAAAATAAAGAACAGGATCTCTACTTTCTAATAAAGTAAAATTTTCGAAAATAGGACACGAAATCTACTACGTAGGATTAAAAAAATTTTTCCATGATGTCAAAATTATGAAATTGAGAAATCACCATATTTTGCAAACTTTGAAAAGCTGTGTCTCAAAAACCAAAGGTCGCACAGCCAAGTCCCTTACAGATTCAGATTCAGGACATCCCGAATTCAGAAATGGCTTGAATGGGTATCCTTCCTTTAGATTTGAGTCTTAGGAATTCAGAAAAAGTATCCTTTATGCGATACTCCAACTATTTCGTGAGCTATGAAAAAAATTCTGTATCCTTATTTTGAATGTTATATGAAAATGTGAAATCCTGAATAAATTTATTCTAAATGGACTTTTTCACATGTTATTTTGCATGAAAGTGATCTCAAAATAAAGAACAGGATCTCTACTTTCTAATAAAGTAAAATTTTCGAAAATAGGACACGAAGTCTACTACGTAGGATTAAAAAAATTTTTCCATGATGTCAAAATTATGAAATTGAGAAATCACCATATTTTGCAAACTTTGAAAAGCTGTGTCTCAAAAACCAAAGGTCGCACAGCCAAGTCCTTTACAGATTCAGATTCAGGACATCCCAAATTATCATTTTCAATCGCTAAATCGAAATCTTAAAGTACATCAATTTTCGTGAAAAATTCAAAGAGGTTAGCCTTTGATTTTTTTTCTCGATTTTTGGGTCAACATTTTTTTTGCTAGGAAATTGTTGAATGGGAATCCTTCTTATAGATTTGAGTCTTAAGAATTCAGAAAAAGTATCCTTTATGCGATACTCCAACTATTTCGTGAGCTATAAAAAAAAATTCTGTATCCTTATTTTGAATGTTATATGAAAATGTGAAATCCTGAATAAATTTACTCTAAATGGACTTTTTCACATGTTATTTTGCATGAAAGTGATCTCAAAATAAAGAACAGGATCTCTACTTTCTAATAAAGTAAAATTTTCGAAAATAGGACACGAAATCTACTACGTAGGATTAAAAAATTTTTCCATGATGTCCAAAGTATGAAATTGAGAAATCACCATATTTTGCAAACTTTGAAAAGCTGTGTCTCAAAAACCAAAGGTCGCACAGCCAAGTCCTTTACAGATTCAGATTCAGGACATCCCAAATTATCATAATCGCTAAATCGAAATCTTAAAGTACATCAATTTTCGTGAAAAATTCAAAGAGGTTAGCCTTTGATTTTTTTTCTCGATTTTTGGGTCAACATTTTTTTTGCTAGGAAATTGTTGAATGGGAATCCTTCTTATAGATTTGAGTCTTAAGAATTCAGAAAAAGTATCCTTTATGCGATACTCCAACTATTTTCTGAGCTATGAAAAAAATTCTGTATCCTTATTTTGAATGTTATATGAAAATGTGAAATCCTGAATAAATTTATTCTAAATGGACTTTTTCACATGTTATTTTGCATGAAAGTGATCTCAAAATAAAGAACAGGATCTCTACTTTCTAATAAAGTAAAATTTTCGAAAATAGGACACGAAATCTACTACGTAGGATTAAAAAAATTTTTCCATGATGTCCAAAGTATGAAATTGAGAAATCACCATATTTTGCAAACTTTGAAAAGCTGTGTCTCAAAAACCAAAGGTCGCACAGCCAAGTCCTTTACAGATTCAGATTCAGGACATCCCAAATTATCATTTTCAATCGCTAAATCGAAATCTTAAAGTACATCAATTTTCGTGAAAAATTCAAAGAGGTTAGCCTTTGATTTTTTTTCTCGATTTTTGGGTCAACATTTTTTTTGCTAGGAAATTGTTGAATGGGAATCCTTCTTATAGATTTGAGTCTTAAGAATTCAGAAAAAGTATCCTTTATGCGATACTCCAACTATTTTCTGAGCTATGAAAAAAATTCTGTATCCTTATTTTGAATGTTATATGAAAATGTGAAATCCTGAATAAATTTATTCTAAATGGACTTTTTCACATGTTATTTTGCATGAAAGTGATCTCAAAATAAAGAACAGGATCTCTACTTTCTAATAAAGTAAAATTTTCGAAAATAGGACACGAAATCTACTACGTAGGATTAAAAAAATTTTTCCATGATGTCCAAAGTATGAAATTGAGAAATCACCATATTTTGCAAACTTTGAAAAGCTGTGTCTCAAAAACCAAAGGTCGCACAGCCAAGTCCTTTACAGATTCAGATTCAGGACATCCCAAATTATCATTTTCAATCGCTAAATCGAAATCTTAAAGTACATCAATTTTCGTGAAAAATTCAAAGAGGTTAGCCTTTGATTTTTTTTCTCGATTTTTGGGTCAACATTTTTTTTGCTAGGAAATTGTTGAATGGGTATCCTTCTTATAGATTTGTGTCTTAAGAATTCATAAAAAGTATCCTTTTTGCGGTACTCCAAATATTTCGTGAGCTATGAAAAAAATTCTGTATCCTTATTTTGAATGTTATATGAAAATGTGAAATCCTGAACAAATTTATTCTAAATGGACTTTTTCACATGTTATTTTGCATGAAAGTGATCTCAAAATAAAGAACAGGATCTCTACTTTCTAATAAAGTAAAATTTTCGAAAATAGGACACGAAATCTACTACGTAAGATTAAAAAATATTTTCCATGATGTCCAAAGTATGAAATGGAGAAATCACCATATTTTGCAAACTTTGAAAAGCTGTGTCTCAAAAACCAAAGGTCGCACAGCCAAGTCCTTTACAGATTCAGATTCAGGACATCCCAAATTATCATTTTCAATCGCTAAATCGAAATCTTAAAGTACATCAATTTTCGTGAAAAATTCAAAGAGGTTAGCCTTTGATTTTTTTTCTCGATTTTTGGGTCAACATTTTTTTTGCTAGGAAATTGTTGAATGGGAATCCTTCTTATAGATTTGAGTCTTAAGAATTCAGAAAAAGTATCCTTTATGCGATACTCCAACTATTTCGTGAGCTATAAAAAAAAATTCTGTATCCTTATTTTGAATGTTATATGAAAATGTGAAATCCTGAATAAATTTACTCTAAATGGACTTTTTCACATGTTATTTTGCATGAAAGTGATCTCAAAATAAAGAACAGGATCTCTACTTTCTAATAAAGTAAAATTTTCGAAAATAGGACACGAAATCTACTACGTAGGATTAAAAAATTTTTCCATGATGTCCAAAGTATGAAATTGAGAAATCACCATATTTTGCAAACTTTGAAAAGCTGTGTCTCAAAAACCAAAGGTCGCACAGCCAAGTCCTTTACAGATTCAGATTCAGGACATCCCAAATTATCATTTTCAATCGCTAAATCGAAATCTTAAAGTACATCAATTTTCGTGAAAAATTCAAAGAGGTTAGCCTTTGATTTTTTTTCTCGATTTTTGGGTCAACATTTTTTTTGCTAGGAAATTGTTGAATGGGAATCCTTCTTATAGATTTGAGTCTTAAGAATTCAGAAAAAGTATCCTTTATGCGATACTCCAACTATTTTCTGAGCTATGAAAAAAATTCTGTATCCTTATTTTGAATGTTATATGAAAATGTGAAATCCTGAATAAATTTATTCTAAATGGACTTTTTCACATGTTATTTTGCATGAAAGTGATCTCAAAATAAAGAACAGGATCTCTACTTTCTAATAAAGTAAAATTTTCGAAAATAGGACACGAAATCTACTACGTAGGATTAAAAAAATTTTTCCATGATGTCCAAAGTATGAAATTGAGAAATCACCATATTTTGCAAACTTTGAAAAGCTGTGTCTCAAAAACCAAAGGTCGCACAGCCAAGTCCTTTACAGATTCAGATTCAGGACATCCCAAATTATCATTTTCAATCGCTAAATCGAAATCTTAAAGTACATCAATTTTCGTGAAAAATTCAAAGAGGTTAGCCTTTGATTTTTTTTCTCGATTTTTGGGTCAACATTTTTTTTGCTAGGAAATTGTTGAATGGGAATCCTTCTTATAGATTTGAGTCTTAAGAATTCAGAAAAAGTATCCTTTATGCGATAGGTACTCCAACTATTTTCTGAGCTATGAAAAAAATTCTGTATCCTTATTTTGAATGTTATATGAAAATGTGAAATCCTGAATAAATTTATTCTAAATGGACTTTTTCACATGTTATTTTGCATGAAAGTGATCTCAAAATAAAGAACAGGATCTCTACTTTCTAATAAAGTAAAATTTTCGAAAATAGGACACGAAATCTACTACGTAGGATTAAAAAAATTTTTCCATGATGTCAAAATTATGAAATTGAGAAATCACCATATTTTGCAAACTTTGAAAAGCTGTGTCTCAAAAACCAAAGGTCGCACAGCCAAGTCCTTTACAGATTCAGATTCAGGACATCCCAAATTATCATTTTCAATCGCTAAATCGAAATCTTAAAGTACATCAATTTTCGTGAAAAATTCAAAGAGGTTAGCCTTTGATTTTTTTTCTCGATTTTTGGGTCAACATTTTTTTTGCTAGGAAATTGTTGAATGGGAATCCTTCTTATAGATTTGAGTCTTAAGAATTCAGAAAAAGTATCCTTTATGCGATACTCCAACTATTTCGTGAGCTATAAAAAAAAATTCTGTATCCTTATTTTGAATGTTATATGAAAATGTGAAATCCTGAATAAATTTACTCTAAATGGACTTTTTCACATGTTATTTTGCATGAAAGTGATCTCAAAATAAAGAACAGGATCTCTACTTTCTAATAAAGTAAAATTTTCGAAAATAGGACACGAAATCTACTACGTAGGATTAAAAAATTTTTCCATGATGTCCAAAGTATGAAATTGAGAAATCACCATATTTTGCAAACTTTGAAAAGCTGTGTCTCAAAAACCAAAGGTCGCACAGCCAAGTCCTTTACAGATTCAGATTCAGGACATCCCAAATTATCATTTTCAATCGCTAAATCGAAATCTTAAAGTACATCAATTTTCGTGAAAAATTCAAAGAGGTTAGCCTTTGATTTTTTTTCTCGATTTTTGGGTCAACATTTTTTTTGCTAGGAAATTGTTGAATGGGAATCCTTCTTATAGATTTGAGTCTTAAGAATTCAGAAAAAGTATCCTTTATGCGATACTCCAACTATTTTCTGAGCTATGAAAAAAATTCTGTATCCTTATTTTGAATGTTATATGAAAATGTGAAATCCTGAATAAATTTATTCTAAATGGACTTTTTCACATGTTATTTTGCATGAAAGTGATCTCAAAATAAAGAACAGGATCTCTACTTTCTAATAAAGTAAAATTTTCGAAAATAGGACACGAAATCTACTACGTAGGATTAAAAAAATTTTTCCATGATGTCCAAAGTATGAAATTGAGAAATCACCATATTTTGCAAACTTTGAAAAGCTGTGTCTCAAAAACCAAAGGTCGCACAGCCAAGTCCTTTACAGATTCAGATTCAGGACATCCCAAATTATCATTTTCAATCGCTAAATCGAAATCTTAAAGTACATCAATTTTCGTGAAAAATTCAAAGAGGTTAGCCTTTGATTTTTTTTCTCGATTTTTGGGTCAACATTTTTTTTGCTAGGAAATTGTTGAATGGGAATCCTTCTTATAGATTTGAGTCTTAAGAATTCAGAAAAAGTATCCTTTATGCGATAGGTACTCCAACTATTTTCTGAGCTATGAAAAAAATTCTGTATCCTTATTTTGAATGTTATATGAAAATGTGAAATCCTGAATAAATTTATTCTAAATGGACTTTTTCACATGTTATTTTGCATGAAAGTGATCTCAAAATAAAGAACAGGATCTCTACTTTCTAATAAAGTAAAATTTTCGAAAATAGGACACGAAATCTACTACGTAGGATTAAAAAAATTTTTCCATGATGTCCAAAGTATGAAATTGAGAAATCACCATATTTTGCAAACTTTGAAAAGCTGTGTCTCAAAAACCAAAGGTCGCACAGCCAAGTCCTTTACAGATTCAGATTCAGGACATCCCAAATTATCATTTTCAATCGCTAAATCGAAATCTTAAAGTACATCAATTTTCGTGAAAAATTCAAAGAGGTTAGCCTTTGATTTTTTTTCTCGATTTTTGGGTCAACATTTTTTTTGCTAGGAAATTGTTGAATGGGAATCCTTCTTATAGATTTGAGTCTTAAGAATTCAGAAAAAGTATCCTTTATGCGATACTCCAACTATTTTCTGAGCTATGAAAAAAATTCTGTATCCTTATTTTGAATGTTATATGAAAATGTGAAATCCTGAATAAATTTACTCTAAATGGACTTTTTCACATGTTATTTTGCATGAAAGTGATCTCAAAATAAAGAACAGGATCTCTACTTTCTAATAAAGTAAAATTTTCGAAAATAGGACACGAAATCTACTACGTAGGATTAAAAAAATTTTTCCATGATGTCCAAAGTATGAAATTGAGAAATCACCATATTTTGCAAACTTTGAAAAGCTGTGTCTCAAAAACCAAAGGTCGCACAGCCAAGTCCTTTACAGATTCAGATTCAGGACATCCCAAATTATCATTTTCAATCGCTAAATCGAAATCTTAAAGTACATCAATTTTCGTGAAAAATTCAAAGAGGTTACCTTTGATTTTTTTTCTCGATTTTTGGGTCAACATTTTTTTTGCTAGGAAATTGTTGAATGGGTATCCTTCTTATAGATTTGAGTCTTAAGAATTCATAAAAAGTATCCTTTTTGCGGTACTCCAAATATTTCGTGAGCTATGAAAAAAATTCTGTATCCTTATTTTGAATGTTATATGAAAATGTGAAATCCTGAACAAATTTATTCTAAATGGACTTTTTCACATGTTATTTTGCATGAAAGTGATCTCAAAATAAAGAACAGGATCTCTACTTTCTAATAAAGTAAAATTTTCGAAAATAGGACACGAAATCTACTACGTAGGATTAAAAAAATTTTTCCATGATGTCCAAAGTATGAAATTGAGAAATCACCATATTTTGCAAACTTTGAAAAGCTGTGTCTCAAAAACCAAAGGTCGCACAGCCAAGTCCTTTACAGATTCAGATTCAGGACATCCCAAATTATCATTTTCAATCGCTAAATCGAAATCTTAAAGTACATCAATTTTCGTGAAAAATTCAAAGAGGTTAGCCTTTGATTTTTTTTCTCGATTTTTGGGTCAACATTTTTTTTGCTAGGAAATTGTTGAATGGGAATCCTTCTTATAGATTTGAGTCTTAAGAATTCAGAAAAAGTATCCTTTATGCGATACTCCAACTATTTTCTGAGCTATGAAAAAAATTCTGTATCCTTATTTTGAATGTTATATGAAAATGTGAAATCCTGAATAAATTTATTCTAAATGGACTTTTTCACATGTTATTTTGCATGAAAGTGATCTCAAAATAAAGAACAGGATCTCTACTTTCTAATAAAGTAAAATTTTCGAAAATAGGACACGAAATCTACTACGTAGGATTAAAAAAATTTTTCCATGATGTCCAAAGTATGAAATTGAGAAATCACCATATTTTGCAAACTTTGAAAAGCTGTGTCTCAAAAACCAAAGGTCGCACAGCCAAGTCCTTTACAGATTCAGATTCAGGACATCCCAAATTATCATTTTCAATCGCTAAATCGAAATCTTAAAGTACATCAATTTTCGTGAAAAATTCAAAGAGGTTAGCCTTTGATTTTTTTTCTCGATTTTTGGGTCAACATTTTTTTTGCTAGGAAATTGTTGAATGGGTATCCTTCTTATAGATTTGTGTCTTAAGAATTCATAAAAAGTATCCTTTTTGCGGTACTCCAAATATTTCGTGAGCTATGAAAAAAATTCTGTATCCTTATTTTGAATGTTATATGAAAATGTGAAATCCTGAACAAATTTATTCTAAATGGACTTTTTCACATGTTATTTTGCATGAAAGTGATCTCAAAATAAAGAACAGGATCTCTACTTTCTAATAAAGTAAAATTTTCGAAAATAGGACACGAAATCTACTACGTAAGATTAAAAAATATTTTCCATGATGTCCAAAGTATGAAATGGAGAAATCACCATATTTTGCAAACTTTGAAAAGCTGTGTCTCAAAAACCAAAGGTCGCACAGCCAAGTCCTTTACAGATTCAGATTCAGGACATCCCAAATTATCATTTTCAATCGCTAAATCGAAATCTTAAAGTACATCAATTTTCGTGAAAAATTCAAAGAGGTTAGCCTTTGATTTTTTTTCTCGATTTTTGGGTCAACATTTTTTTTGCTAGGAAATTGTTGAATGGGAATCCTTCTTATAGATTTGAGTCTTAAGAATTCAGAAAAAGTATCCTTTATGCGATACTCCAACTATTTCGTGAGCTATAAAAAAAAATTCTGTATCCTTATTTTGAATGTTATATGAAAATGTGAAATCCTGAATAAATTTACTCTAAATGGACTTTTTCACATGTTATTTTGCATGAAAGTGATCTCAAAATAAAGAACAGGATCTCTACTTTCTAATAAAGTAAAATTTTCGAAAATAGGACACGAAATCTACTACGTAGGATTAAAAAATTTTTCCATGATGTCCAAAGTATGAAATTGAGAAATCACCATATTTTGCAAACTTTGAAAAGCTGTGTCTCAAAAACCAAAGGTCGCACAGCCAAGTCCTTTACAGATTCAGATTCAGGACATCCCAAATTATCATTTTCAATCGCTAAATCGAAATCTTAAAGTACATCAATTTTCGTGAAAAATTCAAAGAGGTTAGCCTTTGATTTTTTTTCTCGATTTTTGGGTCAACATTTTTTTTGCTAGGAAATTGTTGAATGGGAATCCTTCTTATAGATTTGAGTCTTAAGAATTCAGAAAAAGTATCCTTTATGCGATACTCCAACTATTTTCTGAGCTATGAAAAAAATTCTGTATCCTTATTTTGAATGTTATATGAAAATGTGAAATCCTGAATAAATTTATTCTAAATGGACTTTTTCACATGTTATTTTGCATGAAAGTGATCTCAAAATAAAGAACAGGATCTCTACTTTCTAATAAAGTAAAATTTTCGAAAATAGGACACGAAATCTACTACGTAGGATTAAAAAAATTTTTCCATGATGTCCAAAGTATGAAATTGAGAAATCACCATATTTTGCAAACTTTGAAAAGCTGTGTCTCAAAAACCAAAGGTCGCACAGCCAAGTCCTTTACAGATTCAGATTCAGGACATCCTAAATTATCATTTTCAATCGCTAAATCGAAATCTTAAAGTACATCAATTTTCGTGAAAAATTCAAAGAGGTTAGCCTTTGATTTTTTTTCTCGATTTTTGGGTCAACATTTTTTTTGCTAGGAAATTGTTGAATGGGAATCCTTCTTATAGATTTGAGTCTTAAGAATTCAGAAAAAGTATCCTTTATGCGATAGGTACTCCAACTATTTTCTGAGCTATGAAAAAAATTCTGTATCCTTATTTTGAATGTTATATGAAAATGTGAAATCCTGAATAAATTTATTCTAAATGGACTTTTTCACATGTTATTTTGCATGAAAGTGATCTCAAAATAAAGAACAGGATCTCTACTTTCTAATAAAGTAAAATTTTCGAAAATAGGACACGAAATCTACTACGTAGGATTAAAAAAATTTTTCCATGATGTCAAAATTATGAAATTGAGAAATCACCATATTTTGCAAACTTTGAAAAGCTGTGTCTCAAAAACCAAAGGTCGCACAGCCAAGTCCCTTACAGATTCAGATTCAGGACATCCCGAATTCAGAAATGGCTTGAATGGGTATCCTTCCTTTAGATTTGAGTCTTAGGAATTCAGAAAAAGTATCCTTTATGCGATACTCCAACTATTTCGTGAGCTATGAAAAAAATTCTGTATCCTTATTTTGAATGTTATATGAAAATGTGAAATCCTGAATAAATTTATTCTAAATGGACTTTTTCACATGTTATTTTGCATGAAAGTGATCTCAAAATAAAGAACAGGATCTCTACTTTCTAATAAAGTAAAATTTTCGAAAATAGGACACGAAATCTACTACGTAGGATTAAAAAAATTTTTCCATGATGTCCAAAGTATGAAATTGAGAAATCACCATATTTTGCAAACTTTGAAAAGCTGTGTCTCAAAAACCAAAGGTCGCACAGCCAAGTCCTTTACAGATTCAGATTTAGGACATCCCAAATTATCATTTTCAATCGCTAAATCGAAATCTTAAAGTACATCAATTTTCGTGAAAAATTCAAAGAGGTTAGCCTTTGATTTTTTTTCTCGATTTTTGGGTCAACATTTTTTTTGCTAGGAAATTGTTGAATGGGAATCCTTCTTATAGATTTGAGTCTTAAGAATTCAGAAAAAGTATCCTTTATGCGATACTCCAACTATTTTCTGAGCTATGAAAAAAATTCTGTATCCTTATTTTGAATGTTATATGAAAATGTGAAATCCTGAATAAATTTATTCTAAATGGACTTTTTCACATGTTATTTTGCATGAAAGTGATCTCAAAATAAAGAACAGGATCTCTACTTTCTAACAAAGTAAAATTTTCGAAAATAGGACACGAAATATACTACGTAGGATTAAAAATATTTTCCATGATGTCCAAGGTATGAAATTGAGAAATCACCATATTTTGCAAACTTTGAAAAGCTGTGTCTCAAAAACCAAAGGTTGCACAGCCAAGTCCTTAACAGATTCAGATTCAGGACATCCCAAATTATCATTTTCAATCGCTAAATCGAAATCTTAAAGTACATCAATTTTCGTGAAAAAATCAAATAGCCTTTGATTTTTTTTCTCGATTTTTGGGTCAACATTTTTTTTGCTAGGAAATTGTTGAATGGGAATCCTTCTTATAGATTTGAGTCTTAAGAATTCAGAAAAAGTATCCTTTATGCGATAGGTACTCCAACTATTTTCTGAGCTATGAAAAAAATTCTGTATCCTTATTTTGAATGTTATATGAAAATGTGAAATCCTGAATAAATTTATTCTAAATGGACTTTTTCACATGTTATTTTGCATGAAAGTGATCTCAAAATAAAGAACAGGATCTCTACTTTCTAATAAAGTAAAATTTTCGAAAATAGGACACGAAATCTACTACGTAGGATTAAAAAAATTTTTCCATGATGTCCAAAGTATGAAATTGAGAAATCACCATATTTTGCAAACTTTGAAAAGCTGTGTCTCAAAAACCAAAGGTCGCACAGCCAAGTCCTTTACAGATTCAGATTTAGGACATCCCAAATTATCATTTTCAATCGCTAAATCGAAATCTTAAAGTACATCAATTTTCGTGAAAAATTCAAAGAGGTTAGCCTTTGATTTTTTTTCTCGATTTTTGGGTCAACATTTTTTTTGCTAGGAAATTGTTGAATGGGAATCCTTCTTATAGATTTGAGTCTTAAGAATTCAGAAAAAGTATCCTTTATGCGATACTCCAACTATTTTCTGAGCTATGAAAAAAATTCTGTATCCTTATTTTGAATGTTATATGAAAATGTGAAATCCTGAATAAATTTATTCTAAATGGACTTTTTCACATGTTATTTTGCATGAAAGTGATCTCAAAATAAAGAACAGGATCTCTACTTTCTAACAAAGTAAAATTTTCGAAAATAGGACACGAAATATACTACGTAGGATTAAAAATATTTTCCATGATGTCCAAGGTATGAAATTGAGAAATCACCATATTTTGCAAACTTTGAAAAGCTGTGTCTCAAAAACCAAAGGTTGCACAGCCAAGTCCTTTACAGATTCAGATTCAGGACATCCCAAATTATCATTTTCAATCGCTAAATCGAAATCTTAAAGTACATCAATTTTCGTGAAAAAATCAAATAGCCTTTGATTTTTTTTCTCGATTTTTGGGTCAACATTTTTTTTGCTAGGAAATTGTTGAATGGGAATCCTTCTTATAGATTTGAGTCTTAAGAATTCAGAAAAAGTATCCTTTATGCGATAGGTACTCCAACTATTTTCTGAGCTATGAAAAAAATTCTGTATCCTTATTTTGAATGTTATATGAAAATGTGAAATCCTGAATAAATTTATTCTAAATGGACTTTTTCACATGTTATTTTGCATGAAAGTGATCTCAAAATAAAGAACAGGATCTCTACTTTCTAATAAAGTAAAATTTTCGAAAATAGGACACGAAATCTACTACGTAGGATTAAAAAAATTTTTCCATGATGTCCAAAGTATGAAATTGAGAAATCACCATATTTTGCAAACTTTGAAAAGCTGTGTCTCAAAAACCAAAGGTCGCACAGCCAAGTCCTTTACAGATTCAGATTCAGGACATCCCAAATTATCATTTTCAATCGCTAAATCGAAATCTTAAAGTACATCAATTTTCGTGAAAAATTCAAAGAGGTTAGCCTTTGATTTTTTTTCTCGATTTTTGGGTCAACATTTTTTTTGCTAGGAAATTGTTGAATGGGAATCCTTCTTATAGATTTGAGTCTTAAGAATTCAGAAAAAGTATCCTTTATGCGATACTCCAACTATTTTCTGAGCTATGAAAAAAATTCTGTATCCTTATTTTGAATGTTATATGAAAATGTGAAATCCTGAATAAATTTATTCTAAATGGACTTTTTCACATGTTATTTTGCATGAAAGTGATCTCAAAATAAAGAACAGGATCTCTACTTTCTAATAAAGTAAAATTTTCGAAAATAGGACACGAAATCTACTACGTAGGATTAAAAAATATTTTCCATGATGTCCAAAGTATGAAATTGAGAAATCACCATATTTTGCAAACTTTGAAAAGCTGTGTCTCAAAAACCAAAGGTCGCACAGCCAAGTCCTTTACAGATTCAGATTCAGGACATCCCAAATTATCATTTTCAATCGCTAAATCGAAATCTTAAAGTACATCAATTTTCGTGAAAAATTCAAAGAGGTTAGCCTTTGATTTTTTTTCTCGATTTTTAGGTCAACATTTTTTTTGCTCAGAAATGAGTTGAATGGGTATCCTTCTTATAGATTTGAGTCTTAAGAATTCATAAAAAGTATCCTTTATGCGATACTCCAACTATTTCGTGAGCTATAAAAAAAAATTCTGTATCCTTATTTTGAATGTTATATGAAAATGTGAAATCCTGAATAAATTTATTCTAAATGGACTTTTTCACATGTTATTTTGCATGAAATCTACTACGTAGGATTAAAAAATTTTTCCATGATGTCCAAAGTATGAAATTGAGAAATCACCATATTTTGCAAACTTTGAAAAGCTGTGTCTCAAAAACCAAAGGTCGCACAGCCAAGTCCTTTACAGATTCAGATTCAGGACATCCCAAATTATCATTTTCAATCGCTAAATCGAAATCTTAAAGTACATCAATTTTCGTGAAAAATTCAAAGAGGTTAGCCTTTGATTTTTTTTCTCGATTTTTGGGTCAACATTTTTTTTGCTAGGAAATTGTTGAATGGGAATCCTTCTTATAGATTTGAGTCTTAAGAATTCAGAAAAAGTATCCTTTATGCGATACTCCAACTATTTTCTGAGCTATGAAAAAAATTCTGTATCCTTATTTTGAATGTTATATGAAAATGTGAAATCCTGAATAAATTTATTCTAAATGGACTTTTTCACATGTTATTTTGCATGAAAGTGATCTCAAAATAAAGAACAGGATCTCTACTTTCTAATAAAGTAAAATTTTCGAAAATAGGACACGAAATCTACTACGTAGGATTAAAAAAATTTTTCCATGATGTCCAAAGTATGAAATTGAGAAATCACCATATTTTGCAAACTTTGAAAAGCTGTGTCTCAAAAACCAAAGGTCGCACAGCCAAGTCCTTTACAGATTCAGATTCAGGACATCCCAAATTATCATTTTCAATCGCTAAATCGAAATCTTAAAGTACATCAATTTTCGTGAAAAATTCAAAGAGGTTAGCCTTTGATTTTTTTTCTCGATTTTTGGGTCAACATTTTTTTTGCTAGGAAATTGTTGAATGGGTATCCTTCTTATAGATTTGAGTCTTAAGAATTCATAAAAAGTATCCTTTTTGCGGTACTCCAAATATTTCGTGAGCTATGAAAAAAATTCTGTATCCTTATTTTGAATGTTATATGAAAATGTGAAATCCTGAACAAATTTATTCTAAATGGACTTTTTCACATGTTATTTTGCATGAAAGTGATCTCAAAATAAAGAACAGGATCTCTACTTTCTAATAAAGTAAAATTTTCGAAAATAGGACACGAAATCTACTACGTAGGATTAAAAAAATTTTTCCATGATGTCCAAAGTATGAAATTGAGAAATCACCATATTTTGCAAACTTTGAAAAGCTGTGTCTCAAAAACCAAAGGTCGCACAGCCAAGTCCTTTACAGATTCAGATTCAGGACATCCCAAATTATCATTTTCAATCGCTAAATCGAAATCTTAAAGTACATCAATTTTCGTGAAAAATTCAAAGAGGTTAGCCTTTGATTTTTTTTCTCGATTTTTGGGTCAACATTTTTTTTGCTAGGAAATTGTTGAATGGGTATCCTTCTTATAGATTTGAGTCTTAAGAATTCATAAAAAGTATCCTTTTTGCGGTACTCCAAATATTTCGTGAGCTATGAAAAAAATTCTGTATCCTTATTTTGAATGTTATATGAAAATGTGAAATCCTGAACAAATTTATTCTAAATGGACTTTTTCACATGTTATTTTGCATGAAAGTGATCTCAAAATAAAGAACAGGATCTCTACTTTCTAATAAAGTAAAATTTTCGAAAATAGGACACGAAATCTACTACGTAAGATTAAAAAATATTTTCCATGATGTCCAAAGTATGAAATGGAGAAATCACCATATTTTGCAAACTTTGAAAAGCTGTGTCTCAAAAACCAAAGGTCGCACAGCCAAGTCCTTTACAGATTCAGATTCAGGACATCCCAAATTATCATTTTCAATCGCTAAATCGAAATCTTAAAGTACATCAATTTTCGTGAAAAATTCAAAGAGGTTAGCCTTTGATTTTTTTTCTCGATTTTTGGGTCAACATTTTTTTTGCTAGGAAATTGTTGAATGGGAATCCTTCTTATAGATTTGAGTCTTAAGAATTCAGAAAAAGTATCCTTTATGCGATACTCCAACTATTTTCTGAGCTATGAAAAAAATTCTGTATCCTTATTTTGAATGTTATATGAAAATGTGAAATCCTGAATAAATTTATTCTAAATGGACTTTTTCACATGTTATTTTGCATGAAAGTGATCTCAAAATAAAGAACAGGATCTCTACTTTCTAATAAAGTAAAATTTTCGAAAATAGGACACGAAATCTACTACGTAGGATTAAAAAATATTTTCCATGATGTCCAAAGTATGAAATGGAGAAATCACCATATTTTGCAAACTTTGAAAAGCTGTGTCTCAAAAACCAAAGGTCGCACAGCCAAGTCCTTTACAGATTCAGATTCAGGACATCCCAAATTATCATTTTCAATCGCTAAATCGAAATCTTAAAGTACATCAATTTTCGTGAAAAATTCAAAGAGGTTAGCCTTTGATTTTTTTTCTCGATTTTTGGGTCAACATTTTTTTTGCTAGGAAATTGTTGAATGGGTATCCTTCTTATAGATTTGAGTCTTAAGAATTCATAAAAAGTATCCTTTTTGCGGTACTCCAAATATTTCGTGAGCTATGAAAAAAATTCTGTATCCTTATTTTGAATGTTATATGAAAATGTGAAATCCTGAACAAATTTATTCTAAATGGACTTTTTCACATGTTATTTTGCATGAAAGTGATCTCAAAATAAAGAACAGGATCTCTACTTTCTAATAAAGTAAAATTTTCGAAAATAGGACACGAAATCTACTACGTAAGATTAAAAAATATTTTCCATGATGTCCAAAGTATGAAATGGAGAAATCACCATATTTTGCAAACTTTGAAAAGCTGTGTCTCAAAAACCAAAGGTCGCACAGCCAAGTCCTTTACAGATTCAGATTCAGGACATCCCAAATTATCATTTTCAATCGCTAAATCGAAATCTTAAAGTACATCAATTTTCGTGAAAAATTCAAAGAGGTTAGCCTTTGATTTTTTTTCTCGATTTTTGGGTCAACATTTTTTTTGCTAGGAAATTGTTGAATGGGAATCCTTCTTATAGATTTGAGTCTTAAGAATTCAGAAAAAGTATCCTTTATGCGATACTCCAACTATTTTCTGAGCTATGAAAAAAATTCTGTATCCTTATTTTGAATGTTATATGAAAATGTGAAATCCTGAATAAATTTATTCTAAATGGACTTTTTCACATGTTATTTTGCATGAAAGTGATCTCAAAATAAAGAACAGGATCTCTACTTTCTAATAAAGTAAAATTTTCGAAAATAGGACACGAAATCTACTACGTAAGATTAAAAAATATTTTCCATGATGTCCAAAGTATGAAATGGAGAAATCACCATATTTTGCAAACTTTGAAAAGCTGTGTCTCAAAAACCAAAGGTCGCACAGCCAAGTCCTTTACAGATTCAGATTCAGGACATCCCAAATTATCATTTTCAATCGCTAAATCGAAATCTTAAAGTACATCAATTTTCGTGAAAAATTCAAAGAGTAACAGCCTTTGATTTTTTTTCTCGATTTTTGGGTCAACATTTTTTCTGCTAGGAAATTGTTGAATGGGAATCCTTCTTATAGATTTGAGTCTTAAGAATTCAGAAAAAGTATCCTTTATGCGATACTCCAACTATTTTCTGAGCTATGAAAAAAATTCTGTATCCTTATTTTGAATGTTATATGAAAATGTGAAATCCTGAATAAATTTACTCTAAATGGACTTTTTCACATGTTATTTTGCATGAAAGTGATCTCAAAATAAAGAACAGGATCTCTACTTTCTAATAAAGTAAAATTTTCGAAAATAGGACACGAAATCTACTACGTAAGATTAAAAAATATTTTCCATGATGTCCAAAGTATGAAATTGAGAAATCACCATATTTTGCAAACTTTGAAAAGCTGTGTCTCAAAAACCAAAGGTCGCACAGCCAAGTCCTTTACAGATTCAGATTCAGGACATCCCAAATTATCATTTTCAATCGCTAAATCGAAATCTTAAAGTACATCAATTTTCGTGAAAAATTCAAAGAGTTAGCCTTTGATTTTTTTTCTCGATTTTTGGGTCAACATTTTTTTTGCTAGGAAATTGTTGAATGGGTATCCTTCTTATAGATTTGAGTCTTAAGAATTCATAAAAAGTATCCTTTTTGCGGTACTCCAACTATTTTCTGAGCTATGAAAAAAATTCTGTATCCTTATTTTGAATGTTATATGAAAATGTGAAATCCTGAATAAATTTATTCTAAATGGACTTTTTCACATGTTATTTTGCATGAAAGTGATCTCAAAATAAAGAACAGGATCTCTACTTTCTAATAAAGTAAAATTTTCGAAAATAGGACACGAAATCTACTACGTAGGATTAAAAAATATTTTCCATGATGTCCAAAGTATGAAATGGAGAAATCACCATATTTTGCAAACTTTGAAAAGCTGTGTCTCAAAAACCAAAGGTCGCACAGCCAAGTCCTTTACAGATTCAGATTCAGGACATCCCAAATTATCATTTTCAATCGCTAAATCGAAATCTTAAAGTACATCAATTTTCGTGAAAAATTCAAAGAGGTTAGCCTTTGATTTTTTTTCTCGATTTTTGGGTCAACATTTTTTTTGCTCAGAAATGAGTTGAATGGGAAAATGTGAAATCCTGAATAAATTTATTCTAAATGGACTTTTTCACATGTTATTTTGCATGAAAGTGATCTCAAAATAAAGAACAGGATCTCTACTTTCTAATAAAGTAAAATTTTCGAAAATAGGACACGAAATCTACTACGTAGGATTAAAAAATTTTTCCATGATGTCCAAAGTATGAAATTGAGAAATCACCATATTTTGCAAACTTTGAAAAGCTGTGTCTCAAAAACCAAAGGTCGCACAGCCAAGTCCTTTACAGATTCAGATTCAGGACATCCCAAATTATCATTTTCAATCGCTAAATCGAAATCTTAAAGTACATCAATTTTCGTGAAAAATTCAAAGAGTTAGCCTTTGATTTTTTTTCTCGATTTTTGGGTCAACATTTTTTTTGCTCAGAAATGCTTGAATGGGTATCCTTCTTATAGATTTGAGTCTTAAGAATTCATAAAAAGTATCCTTTTTGCGGTACTCCAAATATTTCGTGAGCTATGAAAAAAATTCTGTATCCTTATTTTGAATGTTATATGAAAATGTGAAATCCTGAACAAATTTATTCTAAATGGACTTTTTCACATGTTATTTTGCATGAAAGTGATCTCAAAATAAAGAACAGGATCTCTACTTTCTAATAAAGTAAAATTTTCGAAAATAGGACACGAAATCTACTACGTAAGATTAAAAAATATTTTCCATGATGTCCAAAGTATGAAATGGAGAAATCACCATATTTTGCAAACTTTGAAAAGCTGTGTCTCAAAAACCAAAGGTCGCACAGCCAAGTCCTTTACAGATTCAGATTCAGGACATCCCAAATTATCATTTTCAATCGCTAAATCGAAATCTTAAAGTACATCAATTTTCGTGAAAAATTCAAAGAGGTTAGCCTTTGATTTTTTTTCTCGATTTTTGGGTCAACATTTTTTTTGCTCAGAAATGCTTGAATGGGTATCCTTCTTATAGATTTGAGTCTTAAGAATTCATAAAAAGTATCCTTTTTGCGGTACTCCAACTATTTTCTGAGCTATGAAAAAAATTCTGTATCCTTATTTTGAATGTTATATGAAAATGTGAAATCCTGAATAAATTTATTCTAAATGGACTTTTTCACATGTTATTTTGCATGAAAGTGATCTCAAAATAAAGAACAGGATCTCTACTTTCTAATAAAGTAAAATTTTCGAAAATAGGACACGAAATCTACTACGTAGGATTAAAAAATTTTTTCCATGATGTCCAAAGTATGAAATGGAGAAATCACCATATTTTGCAAACTTTGAAAAGCTGTGTCTCAAAAACCAAAGGTCGCACAGCCAAGTCCTTTACAGATTCAGATTCAGGACATCCCAAATTATCATTTTCAATCGCTAAATCGAAATCTTAAAGTACATCAATTTTCGTGAAAAATTCAAAGAGGCCTTTGATTTTTTTTCTCGATTTTTGGGTCAACATTTTTTTTGCTCAGAAATGGCTTGAATGGGTATCCTTCTTATAGATTTGAGTCTTAAGAATTCAGAAAAAGTATCCTTTATGCGATACTCCAACTATTTCGTGAGCTATGAAAAAAATTCTGTATCCTTATTTTGAATGTTATATGAAAATGTGAAATCCTGAATAAATTTATTCTAAATGGACTTTTTCACATGTTATTTTGCATGAAATCTACTACGTAGGATTAAAAAATTTTTCCATGATGTCCAAAGTATGAAATTGAGAAATCACCATATTTTGCAAACTTTGAAAAGCTGTGTCTCAAAAACCAAAGGTCGCACAGCCAAGTCCTTTACAGATTCAGATTCAGGACATCCCAAATTATCATTTTCAATCGCTAAATCGAAATCTTAAAGTACATCAATTTTCGTGAAAAATTCAAAGAGGTTAGCCTTTGATTTTTTTTCTCGATTTTTGGGTCAACATTTTTTTTGCTAGGAAATTGTTGAATGGGAATCCTTCTTATAGATTTGAGTCTTAAGAATTCAGAAAAAGTATCCTTTATGCGATACTCCAACTATTTTCTGAGCTATGAAAAAAATTCTGTATCCTTATTTTGAATGTTATATGAAAATGTGAAATCCTGAATAAATTTATTCTAAATGGACTTTTTCACATGTTATTTTGCATGAAAGTGATCTCAAAATAAAGAACAGGATCTCTACTTTCTAATAAAGTAAAATTTTCGAAAATAGGACACGAAATCTACTACGTAGGATTAAAAAAATTTTTCCATGATGTCCAAAGTATGAAATTGAGAAATCACCATATTTTGCAAACTTTGAAAAGCTGTGTCTCAAAAACCAAAGGTCGCACAGCCAAGTCCTTTACAGATTCAGATTCAGGACATCCCAAATTATCATTTTCAATCGCTAAATCGAAATCTTAAAGTACATCAATTTTCGTGAAAAATTCAAAGAGGTTAGCCTTTGATTTTTTTTCTCGATTTTTGGGTCAACATTTTTTTTGCTAGGAAATTGTTGAATGGGTATCCTTCTTATAGATTTGAGTCTTAAGAATTCATAAAAAGTATCCTTTTTGCGGTACTCCAAATATTTCGTGAGCTATGAAAAAAATTCTGTATCCTTATTTTGAATGTTATATGAAAATGTGAAATCCTGAACAAATTTATTCTAAATGGACTTTTTCACATGTTATTTTGCATGAAAGTGATCTCAAAATAAAGAACAGGATCTCTACTTTCTAATAAAGTAAAATTTTCGAAAATAGGACACGAAATCTACTACGTAGGATTAAAAAAATTTTTCCATGATGTCCAAAGTATGAAATTGAGAAATCACCATATTTTGCAAACTTTGAAAAGCTGTGTCTCAAAAACCAAAGGTCGCACAGCCAAGTCCTTTACAGATTCAGATTCAGGACATCCCAAATTATCATTTTCAATCGCTAAATCGAAATCTTAAAGTACATCAATTTTCGTGAAAAATTCAAAGAGGTTAGCCTTTGATTTTTTTTCTCGATTTTTGGGTCAACATCTTTTTTGCTAGGAAATTGTTGAATGGGAATCCTTCTTATAGATTTGAGTCTTAAGAATTCAGAAAAAGTATCCTTTATGCGATACTCCAACTATTTTCTGAGCTATGAAAAAAATTCTGTATCCTTATTTTGAATGTTATATGAAAATGTGAAATCCTGAATAAATTTATTCTAAATGGACTTTTTCACATGTTATTTTGCATGAAAGTGATCTCAAAATAAAGAACAGGATCTCTACTTTCTAATAAAGTAAAATTTTCGAAAATAGGACACGAAATCTACTACGTAGGATTAAAAAAATTTTTCCATGATGTCCAAAGTATGAAATTGAGAAATCACCATATTTTGCAAACTTTGAAAAGCTGTGTCTCAAAAACCAAAGGTCGCACAGCCAAGTCCTTTACAGATTCAGATTCAGGACATCCCAAATTATCATTTTCAATCGCTAAATCGAAATCTTAAAGTACATCAATTTTCGTGAAAAATTCAAAGAGGTTAGCCTTTGATTTTTTTTCTCGATTTTTGGGTCAACATTTTTTTTGCTAGGAAATTGTTGAATGGGTATCCTTCTTATAGATTTGAGTCTTAAGAATTCATAAAAAGTATCCTTTTTGCGGTACTCCAAATATTTCGTGAGCTATGAAAAAAATTCTGTATCCTTATTTTGAATGTTATATGAAAATGTGAAATCCTGAACAAATTTATTCTAAATGGACTTTTTCACATGTTATTTTGCATGAAAGTGATCTCAAAATAAAGAACAGGATCTCTACTTTCTAATAAAGTAAAATTTTCGAAAATAGGACACGAAATCTACTACGTAAGATTAAAAAATATTTTCCATGATGTCCAAAGTATGAAATGGAGAAATCACCATATTTTGCAAACTTTGAAAAGCTGTGTCTCAAAAACCAAAGGTCGCACAGCCAAGTCCTTTACAGATTCAGATTCAGGACATCCCAAATTATCATTTTCAATCGCTAAATCGAAATCTTAAAGTACATCAATTTTCGTGAAAAATTCAAAGAGGTTAGCCTTTGATTTTTTTTCTCGATTTTTGGGTCAACATTTTTTTTGCTAGGAAATTGTTGAATGGGAATCCTTCTTATAGATTTGAGTCTTAAGAATTCAGAAAAAGTATCCTTTATGCGATACTCCAACTATTTTCTGAGCTATGAAAAAAATTCTGTATCCTTATTTTGAATGTTATATGAAAATGTGAAATCCTGAATAAATTTATTCTAAATGGACTTTTTCACATGTTATTTTGCATGAAAGTGATCTCAAAATAAAGAACAGGATCTCTACTTTCTAATAAAGTAAAATTTTCGAAAATAGGACACGAAATCTACTACGTAAGATTAAAAAATATTTTCCATGATGTCCAAAGTATGAAATGGAGAAATCACCATATTTTGCAAACTTTGAAAAGCTGTGTCTCAAAAACCAAAGGTCGCACAGCCAAGTCCTTTACAGATTCAGATTCAGGACATCCCAAATTATCATTTTCAATCGCTAAATCGAAATCTTAAAGTACATCAATTTTCGTGAAAAATTCAAAGAGTAACAGCCTTTGATTTTTTTTCTCGATTTTTGGGTCAACATTTTTTCTGCTAGGAAATTGTTGAATGGGAATCCTTCTTATAGATTTGAGTCTTAAGAATTCAGAAAAAGTATCCTTTATGCGATACTCCAACTATTTTCTGAGCTATGAAAAAAATTCTGTATCCTTATTTTGAATGTTATATGAAAATGTGAAATCCTGAATAAATTTATTCTAAATGGACTTTTTCACATGTTATTTTGCATGAAAGTGATCTCAAAATAAAGAACAGGATCTCTACTTTCTAATAAAGTAAAATTTTCGAAAATAGGACACGAAATCTACTACGTAAGATTAAAAAATATTTTCCATGATGTCCAAAGTATGAAATGGAGAAATCACCATATTTTGCAAACTTTGAAAAGCTGTGTCTCAAAAACCAAAGGTCGCACAGCCAAGTCCTTTACAGATTCAGATTCAGGACATCCCAAATTATCATTTTCAATCGCTAAATCGAAATCTTAAAGTACATCAATTTTCGTGAAAAATTCAAAGAGTAACAGCCTTTGATTTTTTTTCTCGATTTTTGGGTCAACATTTTTTCTGCTAGGAAATTGTTGAATGGGAATCCTTCTTATAGATTTGAGTCTTAAGAATTCAGAAAAAGTATCCTTTATGCGATACTCCAACTATTTTCTGAGCTATGAAAAAAATTCTGTATCCTTATTTTGAATGTTATATGAAAATGTGAAATCCTGAATAAATTTACTCTAAATGGACTTTTTCACATGTTATTTTGCATGAAAGTGATCTCAAAATAAAGAACAGGATCTCTACTTTCTAATAAAGTAAAATTTTCGAAAATAGGACACGAAATCTACTACGTAGGATTAAAAAATATTTTCCATGATGTCCAAAGTATGAAATTGAGAAATCACCATATTTTGCAAACTTTGAAAAGCTGTGTCTCAAAAACCAAAGGTCGCACAGCCAAGTCCTTTACAGATTCAGATTCAGGACATCCCAAATTATCATTTTCAATCGCTAAATCGAAATCTTAAAGTACATCAATTTTCGTGAAAAATTCAAAGAGTTAGCCTTTGATTTTTTTTCTCGATTTTTGGGTCAACATTTTTTTTGCTCAGAAATGCTTGAATGGGTATCCTTCTTATAGATTTGAGTCTTAAGAATTCATAAAAAGTATCCTTTTGCGGTACTCCAACTATTTTCTGAGCTATGAAAAAAATTCTGTATCCTTATTTTGAATGTTATATGAAAATGTGAAATCCTGAATAAATTTATTCTAAATGGACTTTTTCACATGTTATTTTGCATGAAAGTGATCTCAAAATAAAGAACAGGATCTCTACTTTCTAATAAAGTAAAATTTTCGAAAATAGGACACGAAATCTACTACGTAGGATTAAAAAATATTTTCCATGATGTCCAAAGTATGAAATGGAGAAATCACCATATTTTGCAAACTTTGAAAAGCTGTGTCTCAAAAACCAAAGGTCGCACAGCCAAGTCCTTTACAGATTCAGATTCAGGACATCCCAAATTATCATTTTCAATCGCTAAATCGAAATCTTAAAGTACATCAATTTTCGTGAAAAATTCAAAGAGGTTAGCCTTTGATTTTTTTTCTCGATTTTTAGGTCAACATTTTTTTTGCTCAGAAATGAGTTGAATGGGAAAATGTGAAATCCTGAATAAATTTATTCTAAATGGACTTTTTCACATGTTATTTTGCATGAAAGTGATCTCAAAATAAAGAACAGGATCTCTACTTTCTAATAAAGTAAAATTTTCGAAAATAGGACACGAAATCTACTACGTAGGATTAAAAAATTTTTCCATGATGTCCAAAGTATGAAATTGAGAAATCACCATATTTTGCAAACTTTGAAAAGCTGTGTCTCAAAAACCAAAGGTCGCACAGCCAAGTCCTTTACAGATTCAGATTCAGGACATCCCAAATTATCATTTTCAATCGCTAAATCGAAATCTTAAAGTACATCAATTTTCGTGAAAAATTCAAAGAGTTAGCCTTTGATTTTTTTTCTCGATTTTTGGGTCAACATTTTTTTTGCTCAGAAATGCTTGAATGGGTATCCTTCTTATAGATTTGAGTCTTAAGAATTCATAAAAAGTATCCTTTTTGCGGTACTCCAAATATTTCGTGAGCTATGAAAAAAATTCTGTATCCTTATTTTGAATGTTATATGAAAATGTGAAATCCTGAACAAATTTATTCTAAATGGACTTTTTCACATGTTATTTTGCATGAAAGTGATCTCAAAATAAAGAACAGGATCTCTACTTTCTAATAAAGTAAAATTTTCGAAAATAGGACACGAAATCTACTACGTAAGATTAAAAAATATTTTCCATGATGTCCAAAGTATGAAATGGAGAAATCACCATATTTTGCAAACTTTGAAAAGCTGTGTCTCAAAAACCAAAGGTCGCACAGCCAAGTCCTTTACAGATTCAGATTCAGGACATCCCAAATTATCATTTTCAATCGCTAAATCGAAATCTTAAAGTACATCAATTTTCGTGAAAAATTCAAAGAGGTTAGCCTTTGATTTTTTTTCTCGATTTTTGGGTCAACATTTTTTTTGCTCAGAAATGCTTGAATGGGTATCCTTCTTATAGATTTGAGTCTTAAGAATTCATAAAAAGTATCCTTTTTGCGGTACTCCAACTATTTTCTGAGCTATGAAAAAAATTCTGTATCCTTATTTTGAATGTTATATGAAAATGTGAAATCCTGAATAAATTTATTCTAAATGGACTTTTTCACATGTTATTTTGCATGAAAGTGATCTCAAAATAAAGAACAGGATCTCTACTTTCTAATAAAGTAAAATTTTCGAAAATAGGACACGAAATCTACTACGTAGGATTAAAAAATTTTTTCCATGATGTCCAAAGTATGAAATGGAGAAATCACCATATTTTGCAAACTTTGAAAAGCTGTGTCTCAAAAACCAAAGGTCGCACAGCCAAGTCCTTTACAGATTCAGATTCAGGACATCCCAAATTATCATTTTCAATCGCTAAATCGAAATCTTAAAGTACATCAATTTTCGTGAAAAATTCAAAGAGGCCTTTGATTTTTTTTCTCGATTTTTGGGTCAACATTTTTTTTGCTCAGAAATGGCTTGAATGGGTATCCTTCTTATAGATTTGAGTCTTAAGAATTCAGAAAAAGTATCCTTTATGCGATACTCCAACTATTTCGTGAGCTATGAAAAAAATTCTGTATCCTTATTTTGAATGTTATATGAAAATGTGAAATCCTGAATAAATTTATTCTAAATGGACTTTTTCACATGTTATTTTTCATGAAAGTGATCTCAAAATAAAGAACAGGATCTCTACTTTCTAATAAAGTAAAGTTTTCGAAAATAGGACACGAAATCTACTACGTAGGATTAAAAAAATTTTTCCATGATGTCCAAAGTATGAAATTGAGAAATCACCATATTTTGCAAACTTTGAAAAGCTGTGTCTCAAAAACCAAAGGTCGCACAGCCAAGTCCTTTACAGATTCAGATTCAGGACATCCCAAATTATCATTTTCAATCGCTAAGTCGAAATCTTAAAGTACATCAATTTTCGTGAAAAATTCAAAGAGGTTAGCCTTTGATTTTTTTTCTCGATTTTTGGGTCAACATTTTTTTTGCTAGGAAATTGTTGAATGGGTATCCTTCTTATAGATTTGAGTCTTAAGAATTCATAAAAAGTATCCTTTTTGCGGTACTCCAAATATTTCGTGAGCTATGAAAAAAATTCTGTATCCTTATTTTGAATGTTATATGAAAATGTGAAATCCTGAACAAATTTATTCTAAATGGACTTTTTCACATGTTATTTTGCATGAAAGTGATCTCAAAATAAAGAACAGGATCTCTACTTTCTAATAAAGTAAAATTTTCGAAAATAGGACACGAAATCTACTACGTAAGATTAAAAAATATTTTCCATGATGTCCAAAGTATGAAATGGAGAAATCACCATATTTTGCAAACTTTGAAAAGCTGTGTCTCAAAAACCAAAGGTCGCACAGCCAAGTCCTTTACAGATTCAGATTCAGGACATCCCAAATTATCATTTTCAATCGCTAAATCGAAATCTTAAAGTACATCAATTTTCGTGAAAAATTCAAAGAGTAACAGCCTTTGATTTTTTTTCTCGATTTTTGGGTCAACATTTTTTCTGCTAGGAAATTGTTGAATGGGAATCCTTCTTATAGATTTGAGTCTTAAGAATTCAGAAAAAGTATCCTTTATGCGATACTCCAACTATTTTCTGAGCTATGAAAAAAATTCTGTATCCTTATTTTGAATGTTATATGAAAATGTGAAATCCTGAATAAATTTATTCTAAATGGACTTTTTCACATGTTATTTTGCATGAAAGTGATCTCAAAATAAAGAACAGGATCTCTACTTTCTAATAAAGTAAAATTTTCGAAAATAGGACACGAAATCTACTACGTAAGATTAAAAAATATTTTCCATGATGTCCAAAGTATGAAATGGAGAAATCACCATATTTTGCAAACTTTGAAAAGCTGTGTCTCAAAAACCAAAGGTCGCACAGCCAAGTCCTTTACAGATTCAGATTCAGGACATCCCAAATTATCATTTTCAATCGCTAAATCGAAATCTTAAAGTACATCAATTTTCGTGAAAAATTCAAAGAGTAACAGCCTTTGATTTTTTTTCTCGATTTTTGGGTCAACATTTTTTCTGCTAGGAAATTGTTGAATGGGAATCCTTCTTATAGATTTGAGTCTTAAGAATTCAGAAAAAGTATCCTTTATGCGATACTCCAACTATTTTCTGAGCTATGAAAAAAATTCTGTATCCTTATTTTGAATGTTATATGAAAATGTGAAATCCTGAATAAATTTACTCTAAATGGACTTTTTCACATGTTATTTTGCATGAAAGTGATCTCAAAATAAAGAACAGGATCTCTACTTTCTAATAAAGTAAAATTTTCGAAAATAGGACACGAAATCTACTACGTAAGATTAAAAAATATTTTCCATGATGTCCAAAGTATGAAATTGAGAAATCACCATATTTTGCAAACTTTGAAAAGCTGTGTCTCAAAAACCAAAGGTCGCACAGCCAAGTCCTTTACAGATTCAGATTCAGGACATCCCAAATTATCATTTTCAATCGCTAAATCGAAATCTTAAAGTACATCAATTTTCGTGAAAAATTCAAAGAGTTAGCCTTTGATTTTTTTTCTCGATTTTTGGGTCAACATTTTTTTTGCTCAGAAATGCTTGAATGGGTATCCTTCTTATAGATTTGAGTCTTAAGAATTCATAAAAAGTATCCTTTTGCGGTACTCCAACTATTTTCTGAGCTATGAAAAAAATTCTGTATCCTTATTTTGAATGTTATATGAAAATTGTGAAATCCTGAATAAATTTATTCTAAATGGACTTTTTCACATGTTATTTTGCATGAAAGTGATCTCAAAATAAAGAACAGGATCTCTACTTTCTAATAAAGTAAAATTTTCGAAAATAGGACACGAAATCTACTACGTAGGATTAAAAAATATTTTCCATGATGTCCAAAGTATGAAATTGAGAAATCACCATATTTTGCAAACTTTGAAAAGCTGTGTCTCAAAAACCAAAGGTCGCACAGCCAAGTCCTTTACAGATTCAGATTCAGGACATCCCAAATTATCATTTTCAATCGCTAAATCGAAATCTTAAAGTACATCAATTTTCGTGAAAAATTCAAAGAGGTTAGCCTTTGATTTTTTTTCTCGATTTTTAGGTCAACATTTTTTTTGCTCAGAAATGAGTTGAATGGGAAAATGTGAAATCCTGAATAAATTTATTCTAAATGGACTTTTTCACATGTTATTTTGCATGAAAGTGATCTCAAAATAAAGAACAGGATCTCTACTTTCTAATAAAGTAAAATTTTCGAAAATAGGACACGAAATCTACTACGTAGGATTAAAAAATTTTTCCATGATGTCCAAAGTATGAAATTGAGAAATCACCATATTTTGCAAACTTTGAAAAGCTGTGTCTCAAAAACCAAAGGTCGCACAGCCAAGTCCTTTACAGATTCAGATTCAGGACATCCCAAATTATCATTTTCAATCGCTAAATCGAAATCTTAAAGTACATCAATTTTCGTGAAAAATTCAAAGAGTTAGCCTTTGATTTTTTTTCTCGATTTTTGGGTCAACATTTTTTTTGCTCAGAAATGCTTGAATGGGTATCCTTCTTATAGATTTGAGTCTTAAGAATTCATAAAAAGTATCCTTTTTGCGGTACTCCAAATATTTCGTGAGCTATGAAAAAAATTCTGTATCCTTATTTTGAATGTTATATGAAAATGTGAAATCCTGAACAAATTTATTCTAAATGGACTTTTTCACATGTTATTTTGCATGAAAGTGATCTCAAAATAAAGAACAGGATCTCTACTTTCTAATAAAGTAAAATTTTCGAAAATAGGACACGAAATCTACTACGTAAGATTAAAAAATATTTTCCATGATGTCCAAAGTATGAAATGGAGAAATCACCATATTTTGCAAACTTTGAAAAGCTGTGTCTCAAAAACCAAAGGTCGCACAGCCAAGTCCTTTACAGATTCAGATTCAGGACATCCCAAATTATCATTTTCAATCGCTAAATCGAAATCTTAAAGTACATCAATTTTCGTGAAAAATTCAAAGAGGCCTTTGATTTTTTTTCTCGATTTTTGGGTCAACATTTTTTTTGCTCAGAAATGGCTTGAATGGGTATCCTTCTTATAGATTTGAGTCTTAGGAATTCAGAAAAAGTATCCTTTATGCGATACTCTAACTATTTTCTGAGCTATGAAAAAAATTCTGTATCCTTATTTTGAATGTTATATGAAAATGTGAAATCCTGAACAAATTTATTCTAAATGGACTTTTTCACATGTTATTTTGCATGAAAGTGATCTCAAAATAAAGAACAGGATCTCTACTTTCTAATAAAGTAAAATTTTCGAAAATAGGACACGAAATCTACTACGTAGGATTAAAAAATATTTTCCATGATGTCCAAAGTATGAAATTGAGAAATCACCATATTTTGCAAACTTTGAAAAGCTGTGTCTCAAAAACCAAAGGTCGCACAGCCAAGTCCTTTACAGATTCAGATTCAGGACATCCCAAATTATCATTTTCAATCGCTAAATCGAAATCTTAAAGTACATCAATTTTCGTGAAAAATTCAAAGAGTTAGCCTTTGATTTTTTTTCTCGATTTTTGGGTCAACATTTTTTTTGCTAGGAAATTGTTGAATGGGTATCCTTCTTATAGATTTGAGTCTTAAGAATTCATAAAAAGTATCCTTTTTGCGGTACTCCAACTATTTTCTGAGCTATGAAAAAAATTCTGTATCCTTATTTTGAATGTTATATGAAAATGTGAAATCCTGAATAAATTTACTCTAAATGGACTTTTTCACATGTTATTTTGCATGAAAGTGATCTCAAAATAAAGAACAGGATCTCTACTTTCTAATAAAGTAAAATTTTCGAAAATAGGACACGAAATCTACTACGTAGGATTAAAAATATTTTCCATGATGTCCAAAGTATGAAATGGAGAAATCACCATATTTTGCAAACTTTGAAAAGCTGTGTCTCAAAAACCAAAGGTCGCACAGCCAAGTCCTTTACAGATTCAGATTCAGGACATCCCAAATTATCATTTTC
This sequence comes from Bombylius major, assembly GCA_932526495.1. Classification (NCBI taxonomy): domain Eukaryota; kingdom Metazoa; phylum Arthropoda; class Insecta; order Diptera; family Bombyliidae; genus Bombylius; species Bombylius major. Next base: position 34,060,190 of record OW052047.1, read on the forward strand.
AATCGCTAAATCGAAATCTTAAAGTACATCAATTTTCGTGAAAAATTCAAAGAGTTAGCCTTTGATTTTTTTTCTCGATTTTTGGGTCAACATTTTTTTTGCTCAGAAATGCTTGAATGGGTATCCTTCTTATAGATTTGAGTCTTAAGAATTCAGAAAAAGTATCCTTTATGCGATACTCCAACTATTTCGTGAGCTATGAAAAAATTCTGTATCCTTATTTTGAATGTTATATGAAAATGTGAAATCCTGAATAAATTTATTCTAAATGGACTTTTTCACATGTTATTTTGCATGAAAGTGGTCTCAAAATAAAGAACAGGATCTCTACTTTCTAATAAAGTGAAATTTTCGAAAATAAGACACGAAATCTACTACGTAGGATTAAAAAATATTTTCCATGATGTCCAAAGTATGAAATGGAGAAATCACCATATTTTGCAAACTTTGAAAAGCTGTGTCTCAAAAACCAAAGGTCGCACAGCCAAGTCCTTTACAGATTCAGATTCAGGACATCCCAAATTATCATTTTCAATCGCTAAATCGAAATCTTAAAGTACATCAATTTTCGTGAAAAATTCAAAGAGTTAGCCTTTGATTTTTTTTCTCGATTTTTGGGTCAACATTTTTTTTGCTAGGAAATTGTTGAATGGGAATCCTTCTTATAGATTTGAGTCTTAAGAATTCAGAAAAAGTATCCTTTATGCGATACTCCAACTATTTCGTGAGCTATGAAAAAATTCTGTATCCTTATTTTGAATGTTATATGAAAATGTGAAATCCTGAATAAATTTATTCTAAATGGACTTTTTCACATGTTATTTTGCATGAAAGTGATCTCAAAATAAAGAACAGGATCTCTACTTTCTAATAAAGTAAAATTTTCGAAAATAGGACACGAAATCTACTACGTAGGATTAAAAAATATTTTCCATGATGTCCAAAGTATGAAATGGAGAAATCACCATATTTTGCAAACTTTGAAAAGCTGTGTCTCAAAAACCAAAGGTCGCACAGCCAAGTCCTTTACAGATTCAGATTCAGGACATCCCAAATTATCATTTTCAATCGCTAAATCGAAATCTTAAAGTACATCAATTTTCGTGAAAAATTCAAAGAGGTTAGCCTTTGATTTTTTTTCTCGATTTTTGGGTCAACATTTTTTTTGCTCAGAAATGCTTGAATGGGTATCCTTCTTATAGACTTGAGTCTTAAGAATTCAGAAAAAGTATCCTTTATGCGATACTCCAACTATTTCGTGAGCTATGAAAAAATTCTGTATCCTTATTTTGAATGTTATATGAAAATGTGAAATCCTGAATAAATTTATTCTAAATGGACTTTTTCACATGTTATTTTGCATGAAAGTGATCTCAAAATAAAGAACAGGATCTCTACTTTCTAATAAAGTAAAATTTTCGAAAATAGGACACGAAATCTACTACGTAGGATTAAAAAATATTTTCCATGATGTCCAAAGTATGAAATGGAGAAATCACCATATTTTGCAAACTTTGAAAAGCTGTGTCTCAAAAACCAAAGGTCGCACAGCCAAGTCCTTTACAGATTCAGATTCAGGACATCCCAAATTATCATTTTCAATCGCTAAATCGAAATCTTAAAGTACATCAATTTTCGTGAAAAATTCAAAGAGGTTAGCCTTTGATTTTTTTTCTCGATTTTTGGGTCAACATTTTTTTTGCTAGGAAATTGTTGAATGGGAATCCTTCTTATAGATTTGAGTCTTAAGAATTCAGAAAAAGTATCCTTTTTGCGGTACTCCAAATATTTCGTGAGCTATGAAAAAAATTCTGTATCCTTATTTTGAATGTTATATGAAAATGTGAAATCCTGAACAAATTTATTCTAAATGGACTTTTTCACATGTTATTTTGCATGAAAGTGATCTCAAAATAAAGAACAGGATCTCTACTTTCTAATAAAGTAAAATTTTCGAAAATAGGACACGAAATCTACTACGTAGGATTAAAAAATATTTTCCATGATGTCCAAAGTATGAAATGGAGAAATCACCATATTTTGCAAACTTTGAAAAGCTGTGTCTCAAAAACCAAAGGTCGCACAGCCAAGTCCTTTACAGATTCAGATTCAGGACATCCCAAATTATCATTTTCAATCGCTAAATCGAAATCTTAAAGTACATCAATTTTCGTGAAAAATTCAAAGAGGTTAGCCTTTGATTTTTTTTCTCGATTTTTGGGTCAACATTTTTTTTGCTAGGAAATTGTTGAATGGGAATCCTTCTTATAGATTTGAGTCTTAGGAATTCAGAAAAAGTATCCTTTTTGCGGTACTCCAAATATTTCGTGAGCTATGAAAAAAATTCTGTATCCTTATTTTGAATGTTATATGAAAATGTGAAATCCTGAACAAATTTATTCTAAATGGACTTTTTCACATGTTATTTTGCATGAAAGTGATCTCAAAATAAAGAACAGGATCTCTACTTTCTAATAAAGTAAAATTTTCGAAAATAGGACACGAAATCTACTACGTAGGATTAAAAAATATTTTCCATGATGTCCAAAGTATGAAATGGAGAAATCACCATATTTTGCAAACTTTGAAAAGCTGTGTCTCAAAAACCAAAGGTCGCACAGCCAAGTCCTTTACAGATTCAGATTCAGGACATCCCAAATTATCATTTTCAATCGCTAAATCGAAATCTTAAAGTACATCAATTTTCGTGAAAAATTCAAAGAGGTTAGCCTTTGATTTTTTTTCTCGATTTTTGGGTCAACATTTTTTTTGCTAGGAAATTGTTGAATGGGAATCCTTCTTATAGATTTGAGTCTTAAGAATTCAGAAAAAGTATCCTTTATGCGATACTCCAACTATTTCGTGAGCTATGAAAAAAATTTTGTATCCTTATTTTGAATGTTATATGAAAATGTGAAATCCTGAATAAATTTACTCTAAATGGACTTTTTCACATGTTATTTTGCATGAAAGTGATCTCAAAATAAAGAACAGGATCTCTACTTTCTAATAAAGTAAAATTTTCGAAAATAGGACACGAAATCTACTACGTAGGATTAAAAAATATTTTCCATGATGTCCAAAGTATGAAATGGAGAAATCACCATATTTTGCAAACTTTGAAAAGCTGTGTCTCAAAAACCAAAGGTCGCACAGCCAAGTCCTTTACAGATTCAGATTCAGGACATCCCAAATTATCATTTTCAATCGCTAAATCGAAATCTTAAAGTACATCAATTTTCGTGAAAACTTCAAAGAGGTTAGCCTTTGATTTTTTTTCTCGATTTTTGGGTCAACATTTTTTTTGCTCAGAAATGCTTGAATGGGTATCCTTCTTATAGACTTGAGTCTTAAGAATTCATAAAAAGTATCCTTTTTGCGGTACTCCAACTATTTCGTGAGCTATGAAAAAAATTCTGTATCCTTATTTTGAATGTTATATGAAAATGTGAAATCCTGAATAAATTTACTCTAAATGGACTTTTTCACATGTTATTTTGCATGAAAGTGATCTCAAAATAAAGAACAGGATCTCTACTTTCTAATAAAGTAAAATTTTCGAAAATAGGACACGAAATCTACTACGTAGGATTAAAAAATATTTTCCATGATGTCCAAAGTATGAAATGGAGAAATCACCATATTTTGCAAACTTTGAAAAGCTGTGTCTCAAAAACCAAAGGTCGCACAGCCAAGTCCTTTACAGATTCAGATTCAGGACATCCCAAATTATCATTTTCAATCGCTAAATCGAAATCTTAAAGTACATCAATTTTCGTGAAAAATTCAAAGAGGTTAGCCTTTGATTTTTTTTCTCGATTTTTGGGTCAACATTTTTTTTGCTAGGAAATTGTTGAATGGGAATCCTTCTTATAGACTTGAGTCTTAAGAATTCATAAAAAGTATCCTTTATGCGATACTCCAACTATTTCGTGAGCTATGAAAAAAATTTTGTATCCTTATTTTGAATGTTATATGAAAATGTGAAATCCTGAATAAATTTACTCTAAATGGACTTTTTCACATGTTATTTTGCATGAAAGTGATCTCAAAATAAAGAACAGGATCTCTACTTTCTAATAAAGTAAAATTTTCGAAAATAGGACACGAAATCTACTACGTAGGATTAAAAAATATTTTCCATGATGTCCAAAGTATGAAATGGAGAAATCACCATATTTTGCAAACTTTGAAAAGCTGTGTCTCAAAAACCAAAGGTCGCACAGCCAAGTCCTTTACAGATTCAGATTCAGGACATCCCAAATTATCATTTTCAATCGCTAAATCGAAATCTTAAAGTACATCAATTTTCGTGAAAAATTCAAAGAGGTTAGCCTTTGATTTTTTTTCTCGATTTTTGGGTCAACATTTTTTTTGCTCAGAAATGGCTTGAATGGGTATCCTTCTTATAGATTTGAGTCTTAAGAATTCAGAAAAAGTATCCTTTTTGCGGTACTCCAAATATTTCGTGAGCTATGAAAAAAATTCTGTATCCTTATTTTGAATGTTATATGAAAATGTGAAATCCTGAACAAATTTATTCTAAATGGACTTTTTCACATGTTATTTTGCATGAAAGTGATCTCAAAATAAAGAACAGGATCTCTACTTTCTAATAAAGTAAAATTTTCGAAAATAGGACACGAAATCTACTACGTAGGATTAAAAAATATTTTCCATGATGTCCAAAGTATGAAATGGAGAAATCACCATATTTTGCAAACTTTGAAAAGCTGTGTCTCAAAAACCAAAGGTCGCACAGCCAAGTCCTTTACAGATTCAGATTCAGGACATCCCAAATTATCATTTTCAATCGCTAAATCGAAATCTTAAAGTACATCAATTTTCGTGAAAAATTCAAAGAGGTTAGCCTTTGATTTTTTTTCTCGATTTTTGGGTCAACATTTTTTTTGCTAGGAAATTGTTGAATGGGAATCCTTCTTATAGACTTGAGTCTTAAGAATTCATAAAAAGTATCTTTTATGCGATACTCCAACTATTTCGTGAGCTATGAAAAAAATTTTGTATCCTTATTTTGAATGTTATATGAAAATGTGAAATCCTGAATAAATTTACTCTAAATGGACTTTTTCACATGTTATTTTGCATGAAAGTGATCTCAAAATAAAGAACAGGATCTCTACTTTCTAATAAAGTAAAATTTTCGAAAATAGGACACGAAATCTACTACGTAGGATTAAAAAATATTTTCCATGATGTCCAAAGTATGAAATGGAGAAATCACCATATTTTGCAAACTTTGAAAAGCTGTGTCTCAAAAACCAAAGGTCGCACAGCCAAGTCCTTTACAGATTCAGATTCAGGACATCCCAAATTATCATTTTCAATCGCTAAATCGAAATCTTAAAGTACATCAATTTTCGTGAAAACTTCAAAGAGGTTAGCCTTTGATTTTTTTTCTCGATTTTTGGGTCAACATTTTTTTTGCTCAGAAATGCTTGAATGGGTATCCTTCTTATAGACTTGAGTCTTAAGAATTCATAAAAAGTATCCTTTTTGCGGTACTCCAAATATTTCGTGAGCTATGAAAAAAATTCTGTATCCTTATTTTGAATGTTATATGAAAATGTGAAATCCTGAACAAATTTATTCTAAATGGACTTTTTCACATGTTATTTTGCATGAAAGTGATCTCAAAATAAAGAACAGGATCTCTACTTTCTAATAAAGTAAAATTTTCGAAAATAGGACACGAAATCTACTACGTAGGATTAAAAAATATTTTCCATGATGTCCAAAGTATGAAATGGAGAAATCACCATATTTTGCAAACTTTGAAAAGCTGTGTCTCAAAAACCAAAGGTCGCACAGCCAAGTCCTTTACAGATTCAGATTCAGGACATCCCAAATTATCATTTTCAATCGCTAAATCGAAATCTTAAAGTACATCAATTTTCGTGAAAAATTCAAAGAGGTTAGCCTTTGATTTTTTTTCTCGATTTTTGGGTCAACATTTTTTTTGCTAGGAAATTGTTGAATGGGAATCCTTCTTATAGATTTGAGTCTTAAGAATTCAGAAAAAGTATCCTTTATGCGATACTCCAACTATTTCGTGAGCTATGAAAAAAATTTTGTATCCTTATTTTGAATGTTATATGAAAATGTGAAATCCTGAATAAATTTACTCTAAATGGACTTTTTCACATGTTATTTTGCATGAAAGTGATCTCAAAATAAAGAACAGGATCTCTACTTTCTAATAAAGTAAAATTTTCGAAAATAGGACACGAAATCTACTACGTAGGATTAAAAAATATTTTCCATGATGTCCAAAGTATGAAATGGAGAAATCACCATATTTTGCAAACTTTGAAAAGCTGTGTCTCAAAAACCAAAGGTCGCACAGCCAAGTCCTTTACAGATTCAGATTCAGGACATCCCAAATTATCATTTTCAATCGCTAAATCGAAATCTTAAAGTACATCAATTTTCGTGAAAACTTCAAAGAGGTTAGCCTTTGATTTTTTTTCTCGATTTTTGGGTCAACATTTTTTTTGCTCAGAAATGCTTGAATGGGTATCCTTCTTATAGACTTGAGTCTTAAGAATTCATAAAAAGTATCCTTTTTGCGGTACTCCAACTATTTCGTGAGCTATGAAAAAAATTCTGTATCCTTATTTTGAATGTTATATGAAAATGTGAAATCCTGAACAAATTTATTCTAAATGGACTTTTTCACATGTTATTTTGCATGAAAGTGATCTCAAAATAAAGAACAGGATCTCTACTTTCTAATAAAGTAAAATTTTCGAAAATAGGACACGAAATCTACTACGTAGGATTAAAAAATATTTTCCATGATGTCCAAAGTATGAAATGGAGAAATCACCATATTTTGCAAACTTTGAAAAGCTGTGTCTCAAAAACCAAAGGTCGCACAGCCAAGTCCTTTACAGATTCAGATTCAGGACATCCCAAATTATCATTTTCAATCGCTAAATCGAAATCTTAAAGTACATCAATTTTCGTGAAAAATTCAAAGAGGTTAGCCTTTGATTTTTTTTCTCGATTTTTGGGTCAACATTTTTTTTGCTCAGAAATTGTTGAATGGGAATCCTTCTTATAGACTTGAGTCTTAAGAATTCATAAAAAGTATCCTTTTTGCGGTACTCCAAATATTTCGTGAGCTATGAAAAAAATTCTGTATCCTTATTTTGAATGTTATATGAAAATGTGAAATCCTGAACAAATTTATTCTAAATGGACTTTTTCACATGTTATTTTGCATGAAAGTGATCTCAAAATAAAGAACAGGATCTCTACTTTCTAATAAAGTAAAATTTTCGAAAATAGGACACGAAATCTACTACGTAGGATTAAAAAATATTTTCCATGATGTCCAAAGTATGAAATGGAGAAATCACCATATTTTGCAAACTTTGAAAAGCTGTGTCTCAAAAACCAAAGGTCGCACAGCCAAGTCCTTTACAGATTCAGATTCAGGACATCCCAAATTATCATTTTCAATCGCTAAATCGAAATCTTAAAGTACATCAATTTTCGTGAAAAATTCAAAGAGGTTAGCCTTTGATTTTTTTTCTCGATTTTTGGGTCAACATTTTTGTTGCTCAGAAATGGCTTGAATGGGTATCCTTCTTATAGATTTGAGTCTTAAGAATTCAGAAAAAGTATCCTTTATGCGATACTCCAACTATTTTCTGAGCTATGAAAAAAATTCTGTATCCTTATTTTGAATGTTATATGAAAATGTGAAATCCTGAATAAATTTATTCTAAATGGACTTTTTCACATGTTATTTTGCATGAAAGTGATCTCAAAATAAAGAACAGGATCTCTACTTTCTAATAAAGTGAAATTTTCGAAAATAGGACACGAAATCTACTACGTAGGATTAAAAAATTTTTTCCATGATGTCCAAAGTATGAAATTGAGAAATCACCATATTTTGCAAACTTTGAAAAGCTGTGTCTCAAAAACCAAAGGTCGCACAGCCAAGTCCTTTACAGATTCAGATTCAGGACATCCCAAATTATCATTTTCAATCGCTAAATCGAAATCTTAAAGTACATCAATTTTCGTGAAAAATTCAAAGAGGTTAGCCTTTGATTTTTTTTCTCGATTTTTGGGTCAACATTTTTTTTGCTAGGAAATTGTTGAATGGGAATCCTTCTTATAGATTTGAGTCTTAAGAATTCAGAAAAAGTATCCTTTATGCGATACTCCAACTATTTTCTGAGTTATGAAAAAAATTCTGTATCCTTGTTTTGAATGTTATATGAAAATGTGAAATCCTGAATAAATTTATTCTAAATGGACTTTTTCACATGTTATTTTGCATGAAAGTGATCTCAAAATAAAGAACAGGATCTCTACTTTCTAATAAAGTAAAATTTTCGAAAATAGGACACGAAATCTACTACGTAGGATTAAAAAAATTTTTCCATGATGTCCAAAGTATGAAATTGAGAAATCACCATATTTTGCAAACTTTGAAAAGCTGTGTCTCAAAAACCAAAGGTCGCACAGCCAAGTCCTTTACAGATTCAGATTCAGGACATCCCAAATTATGAATTCCAGTCCTTTTTACGAAAATCTAAACTACATCGATTTTCGTGAAAAATTCAAAGAGGTTAGCCTTCGAATTTTTGTCTCGATTTTTGGGTCAACAATTTTTTCGCTCAGAAATGAGTTGAATGGGTATCCTTGTTATAGATTTGAGTCTTAGAAATGCAGAAAACGTATCCTTTTTTAGATACTTCAACTATTTCGTGAGCTATGAAAAAAATTCTGTATCCTTATTTTGAATGTTATATGAAAGTGTGAAATCCTGAACAAATTTATTCTATAAGGACGTTTCACAATTTATATTGCATGAAAATGATCTCAAAATAAAGAACAGGATCTTTACTTGGTTACCCAAGTATAATCAGGTTGTGGAATTTGTTTATAAACAAAATTAGTTAAAAATTACCGAAAATGATCAGGCGTTCAGGAATTGAAGCAATCAATGAATGAGTGAAATTCAAATTTTAAAAAAATACCAGGCGTTCAATTCAGCGAGAATTTTTTTTTGAAAATTTTCAAGCTGAATTTTTTTTAAAATGATAATTTAAGAAAAAAAATTAAAGTTTTTTTTAGAGGATAGGGAAAAAAATAAAGCCAGTTTTTTTTTTTTTTTTTTTTTAATTTTTTTTATTTTCTCAAAATATGTACACATTTATTTGATTGCATTTTTTAATTTTTTTTGTTTTGAAAATTTTTTTGAACTTTAAAAAATGAAGTAAATTAGTAAAAATTAATAAGCAAAATTGAAAAAAGAAGTGAAAAGTTGAATTTAAAAAACGTATTCGTTTAAACTGTATTACAACAAAACTTATATTCAATTATATAGGAAAATCATAACTGAAAAAGGATATTTTAGTATAGTTTTATGTGCACCTTATGTATGATCAATAGATTTTATTTTTTCAGTAACTTTTTTTCCAAGACAAATTTTACATTATATGTACATATGCATATTGCAATGTAATAGGGACTTTCGATTTGGGCACTGTTTCTTCAAAGTCCAGTGTTCAATTGAAAGTTCCTTTTATTTGCAATTGATTCATCGAAAAATCTAAAATAAAAGATTATGTTATATTTAGTTTTAAAAACAAAAAAAAGGTCTAATGCTCAGTAAAAAAAAACAATACAAACACAATCTCATTATTCTCTTTCTATAGATATGGTAAACTGAAATTTCACTTTATATGTGGTCCACAGAAGAATTCAGGAAATAGAAAGTTCAAAATTAAAATAAAATTAATAACAAATATGTAGGTTTTTATTACTAGATCCGATCAACTGTATTGCACAATTGAATCGGTCTAGATTTTGAATTTGTGGTTAGGACGGTCAGGTGTATGTAGTAATATGTGCATCTGACTCGATTTTGCTCACAATTTTATTTTATTTGAAATTCAAGAGTCAACCTTCTTCCAATGGTGGCTGAGGGGTTTGTGATCTAACAAAAAATCATCTACCTCTCGTTAGGCGCGCCTGAGGATGATTGTTGATAGTGGGCTTGGAGATCGGTAAAATAAAAGTTGGTCTGGAAGTTCTTCCACCTGTAGATCAAGCGTTAGCGGAGCATGAGTCCAGGATCTCTTACTCCCCGACAGTCTTGTTCTCTGGTGGTCCTTCCACTTCCTGGGCGCCTCATAAGCGCTCAGCAGAAGCGCACCAACAACAAGAGCACAAACAGAATGGTACTCGTTCCGGAGGCGGATTCAGACCATTAGTAGATTCGATCAACTGTGTCTGTATGGGCAACTGTGTCTGTAATGGGCACAATTGAATCGGTCTTGGATTCTTCAATTTACGATTTGAGAAAACCTGGGAATCTGGAAAACAAATGAAACTATTGAAATTAAAATTCACTTTTAAAATTTTACAATACAAAAAAATTTTGGCAAATTTTACATAACAAATAATTTTTTTTTTTGATTAGTTTCTCAATGAAAATTAGAACTTAGGTACAGGAGTAATGTTGATACTTCAGAATGTTGATTTTTATGTGGATGGTCTTATTTGCCAAATCGATTAACTACGAGGTTTTTTTAAGTTTTAGTTCCAGAACTCGATTAATTCTTGGATTTTTCATATTCGAAATAATTTGATGTGATGGTAAGGCGTTAGACTACTAAATTAAAAATATTTGTTCGGTCTTCGAATCATGATTAATTTATTATCGGAGCTGATTTATTACTTTTCTTAGACGTTTTTTATATGGAGTTAATCGATTTAGCAAGTGAGGCATCCATATTTTAAATAACAATTAAAAAAAAAAAAGGAGTAGATTATCATCATATTTATTTTTTAATCAAGATAACTAGGTCCTGGTACTGGCATGGATTCCAATTGATCAGATAATTGTTTTTGTTCTTTTGTTAAACGATAAATTTCATCTTGTTCTTCATTTGTTAATGGTCTTCGTTTTTGTTTTGCGATTACAACTTTTTTGTACATTTCAATTATCTGTTTAAAAAGAAAAAAAAATAATTAGTAAATCTTCGAAATCCTTCTTTTTTTTTCTCTAAAAATAAAAACGTCTTACATCTTGATCGACAGCGTTTAATTTTCTTTTAACTTCCAGTCTTTGTAATTCAGCTTTAGCCGATTGTTGCAGTCTTCTTAATTCATTACAATTATATTCAGCAATTGCTGATAATTCAGCTAAAACACGTTTTATTTCTGATAAAATTTCATCATCTTGATCCTGCAAAAAAACAAAACAAAAGAAAAAAATTAAATTTAAAAATCCAACATCAAAATTTTAATATGATCCTTTTGAAAAAACAAAATTCAATGTGAACACAAATGTATTAAAACTCATTTGAAAATTTATTAGAAACTTACTTTAAAATCTTCTGGATCTAGAATACCCTGTTCGATAAGTTCTTTTCTAACACGTTTTTCAATACTAATTCCATTTTTTATCATCGATAATGAACGAAGTGTATTTGATGAGTTCGTTGTATTCTCTGAACTGTTATCACTATCTGCATTTGATAAGCCATCAGTAATTAAATTTTTTTCCATTAATGCAGTAACTAAACGTTGTGTTAAAGGTCCTGCAACTCCTTCACCCCTATTTAAAATATAAAGATAAAAAATTAAAAATTAAATAATAAAAAACGCGAACAAGAAGAAACCAACATCAATTTTTCCCCTTTTCTTAACATATTCGTCACTTCATTGCTGTTCTTAGGTTTTGAGTTTGGCGATACATTTGAATTATCTTGTTCCTCTTTAATATCCTCAGCTGCCCAAATTGTACTATAATGTGGTCCTAAATCAGGTATGGGAGGTACTAACGGACCATTGTATCGTTGTAGGAGATCATCCAGAAGCTAAAAATTGTTAGAAAAATAATAAATTTCAATTTAAAAAGAACAAAAATCATACCTTTAAATCCTCATTTGTTAGTGGCATACAATATGGCTCGACAGATAGCCAAAATTTATTTGGTGTGTCATTTTTGGGTAATGTATCTTTTTGATGATCCTTTTGATTTGAATAATGTGTTGAATCCATGCTATAAAAGAATCAAAATAAAAAAAAAAATAAAAGGAATAAAAGATATATCAAGCCACAAACAAACGAACCTGTCATCAGTTTGCTGTGATTGCGCTGGTGAATGTGATGGTAATGTTTGTGGTAATTTTTGTTTTGCAGATTTAAAAGGTAATCGATCCTTTGATTTTTTATCATCAGAACCACGTTTACGTTTACCTGGAGATGTTGGTTGTTTTTCATTACTTAATTTACCACTGCGACGATCTTTCTTATCATCTTTATCTAATGATTCATATTCTGATTTAAGAACACGATAACGTAATGCAACAGTTGATAAAAGTTGTTCTAATTCCAATTGAATTGCATCTAAATCTTCAGCTGGAAAAAATTCATCTTTTGGTCGTGCAAGTGCTGTAAAAAAAAATTTTTTTTAAAGACATGATTTTATTCTTGTCAGAATTTTATACCTGCTGTGTACTTTGGTAGCAACTTTGCATTATCTTGAATTTTAATTTGTGGATAATGAATATTTCCGTCCATTTGTTTTCCGCCACTAGCACTAACATTTCCACTAATACCGGCACCACTACTACCTCCACCACCACCTCCTCCAGCAGCTTTCATTGATGCACCACCACCACCTCCACTTCCAGATGCATTTGAACGATTACCTTTACTACTTGGTGAACCAGATGCTGATGATCGTTTATTGAACATTTTTATAGTGCGATTGATATTTTAAACAATTGTTTATTATTTTATTTAAATTTCTGAAATTAACGTCCTTTCTGACCAACTTTTAATTAATAAATTCAAATAATTCTTGTTATCCACAAAAAATCCAAAGAACTGTCAAGTCAGTCACTTATCTTGTTTATGCTAAGCGTTACTTCGCATTAACTCACTCCGTCTTGACTTAATACGGATGCATAAACAAAATTTCAAAACGCATTAAAGCTCTACGTCGTTTTGAGTTAATACACTATTAAATCCGCATTTAAAATTTCATTTCGTTTTTAAAATGTGCATAAACACTTACTTCGTTTTAAGTGAATTGTCATATTTGACATTTCAAAATAGTGTTGGTAACACACTGAAAATCAATATAAACTTTAGTGTTAGTAACGTCACTTTAAAATTTCAAATGACATTTGATGGGCGGTTATTTTTATTATCAAGTGTTTCTTTACAAATAAACAAGTATAAGTGTTCAAAGTGCGTGCGGCTTTAAATTAAGTACAATAAATTTATTTATAAAGTATTATATTAATTAATTTTTTTGCTCTCACCACCTGGTACAAATATTTATGTACTGGGCTTTTGTGTACACCAAAAACATCACCTACAACACGATATTCAGCACAACTTGCTAATTTATACAATGTAATAGCCACTTTTTTTTCTATAGAAACAGGTGTGGTAATGAAGTTTGGTGAAGGTTCCAAATGAGATTTTAATTTTTCACAGATCATGAAAAATGTATTTTTTTTCATTCGAAACATTTCAAAAAACTCTACATCTGTACCAAATCCCAAAACAAAATTTTTCCAAAAATCTTCAGTTCTAGATTTCTTGCAAATTGATGTGAATCGTGGTACAGTAACATTAAAACACTTTGTAGGTACATCTAACTGAGTAATAAAATTATACCGTAAAAGTTTTCTCTTTTTTATATAATTTTGATAAAGGCTTCGTCTTTCCGTGTAAAAATATTGCAAAAGCTTAATATTCTTCTTATTCTTTTTTTTTTCAACAAAATTAACAATGGAACATTAAGGATATTGCTCCATCGCATCGCACGAATAATAAAAAATTTAACTGGATTTAAAAAATAACACAGTTAGTTCACTTGAATGACAGTGAATAAAAAAAATATATGTGGTAACACTGTATGAACAACAACACCAGAACAACAAATGACATTACTTAAAACGTCTTCAGTGGGAACGAAATGTTATACTATGCATAAACACCAATCAAAGTGTATTATCTCAAAACGATGTTTAAAACGTTTTAGCGTTAAAACGTACGTTTTAGCGTTAAAACGTTTTAACTGTTGTGCATAAACAAGATAACTGTCATAAAAACCAAATCGTAGAATTAGGAATTGGGGGAATTGGTATTACTGGCACAGTAATGAGCAAAATGCAAATTCAATTAAATAGAAATTAACTTAATTATCACATCTGCAGAGTTTATGAATTTTAATTCATTTCAAAAATTTAGATTTATATTTGACACTTTTACACTAATTACACGGTAATAAATTAAATCGGTAAATATAAGAAAAATCTAATTTTAGTCACGAAGTTCAAGTGACAAGTACCAAATACGAAATACCACCCACCACACACAAAAAAAACTCAAGACACAATCCACAATCCATATGCACTCAGCCGTCAAACGTCAAATGCGAATTAATTGGAAAAAGGGAATACGTTTTTTTACTAGAATAATACGCCTTCCACAGAAGACTTTTTTATGTCAAGACTCAAGACTTAAGTCTAGACATCGAATATGTCCCATATAAACCGCTTTGTCTTGTTAACAGATATGGCAATATATCAATGGCAAGACTTATGTCTTTCCTACGATGTCTGTCTGACACTGTCACTGACATCAGCAAAAAAAAAAGTCTCGTGTGGAAGGCGTATTCGAGTCGAGTCGAGCGCCAATCTGCTAAGTTCCCAACAATTTTGTTGTTACGACAACACTTCAGAGTTTAATGAAAATATCAAAATAATTGCACGTGTGGTGTTCGAGTAGAACTTTTAATAAAATATTTAATTCATAGTTTAATTGGTGTTTTTTTCAATAAATTGTACAAATTATTTAAATGGACTAAAGATATTATTATGTTATTGTTTTGTTCGAATTGTGGAAACGTACTTTTAGCTGAAGAAAATACAAATGGTTTACAATTCTCATGCAGTACATGTCCTTATGTTTGTGTTATAAAAAAGAAAATATCATCAAGAACATATCCAAAATTAAAGGTAATTACAATTATTTTAATTTTCACATTCTTCAAAAGAAATTCATTAAAAATTTTCATTGTTTACATTATAAAACAGGAAGTTGATCATGTAATGGGAGGTGCTGCTGCATGGGAAAATGTCGATTCTTGTGATGCTGATTGTCCTGCATGTAGTAACAAAAGAGCATATTTTATGCAAATGCAAACAAGATCTGCTGATGAACCAATGACAACTTTTTATAAATGTTGTAATCAATTATGTGGTCATAATTGGAGAGAATAAATATATAATTTGTTCTTCACAACAACAACATTAATTTAAAAAAAATGAATTATAAAATTTTAACTAGAAACTATAAAATGATAAATAATTATTTAAAAACAAGTGATAAAAAAATCGAAAATTCAAGAAATCAAATAAAATCTTTTCAAAATAATATGAAGAAAAAAATTTTAAAAATTTCCGATTCAAGATCAATTGAATTGGCATGTGAAAAATTAGAAAATGATTGTGTAATTGCATTACCAACTGATACAATTTATGGATTAGCTTGTAATGCAAATTGTCCAAATGCAATTGAAAATTTATATTCAATTAAAGAACGTAATAATAATAAACCATTAGCAATATGTGTTGGAAATATAGAAAGTTTACGTTATTATGGTAATGCTGAACATTTATCTGATAATATATTAAATGAATTATTACCAGGACCTTTTACAATTATATTAAATAAAACAAAAAATTTAAATAATCCATATTTAAATAATGGTATTATAAAAATTGGTATACGTATACCAAAATTTAAATTTATACAAGAATTATGTGAACAATTTAATAAACCGTTAGCATTAACAAGTGCAAATAAATCAAATGAACAAAGTAGTTTAACAATTGATGAATTTAAATGTTTATGGCCAAAATTATCATTAATATTTGATGGTGGTAAATTAAGTTTAAATGATGAAAATCGTTCTGGATCAACTGTTATTGATTTATCAACAATTGGTAAATGTAAAGTTATAAGAAAAGGTGTAGCATATTTAAAAACATTAGAAGTTATGAAAGAATATGGTATAATTATTGAATAAAATAGAAAATATAAATTTTCAGTGATATTTATCGTGTTCTTGTCATTTCCTTTTTGTCTTTTCAATTCCTTTCATTTTTCTTCCATTCAATTCGACCTTTAAAAGTTTCACATTTTTAAATTCTAATCTAAAAATAAATTTAAGCAATTTCATGGGTCACCGTCACTGACTGACATTTCCATGGAATCGCCCAAAACCGATTTAATCACACTATTTTTAAAAAAGGATTCTAATTCCTGTTTAAAGAAAACACAATAAAAAAATTCATTTTCTTTGGGTTACACATCAGTTTATTTTTTTAATCAAAATCATGATATTTGCATTTAATTATTCCACTTCTTTGTAAAATACTTAGCATTCCCAAAACAAAAATCAAATAAATAATTTAGCTTTTAGAACGTATTAGGAAAAAATCATAATTGTAGGATCCGACCCGTCTCCTCTTATTTTCAACATTACTATTTTTATGAAATTTCACACTTATTCAGAATTGCAAAACATTTTCCAAAGAAGTATTCACATATATCGTCGCTTAAAAATTGGTTTGCCGTATACGCTGAAGAAAACCTATACCTATACCTATACGGCAAACCAATTTTTAAGCGACGATATGTATATTTTTTTTAATATTGAAGTATGTAATACAATTTTGATATATAATTAATTTCTTACTTATTAGTTATTATCCTTTAAGCACGTATATAAATATAGATTTACTTTTTGTTTTTTTAATTAGTAAAGAAATTTTACTATTTTTTGTTTTTTTTTTTTTTTAATATTTTTCCTATTTTTTGCTTTTTTATTTTAAACTATATTTTATTTAATATAATTAATAAATTTGTTTATTTTATTTTATTTTTTTTAATAGATTGAATACAACTTTAAAACGAAAAGAATTATACATATTTTCTTATTTTCTTATTTTAAACGTTTATAGAATTTTCTAAAACCATAAAAACTTTTATTTTTATGAAAAGCCAAAATCTATGTTGTTGAATTTCATTGTAAAGAGATTTATATAACTTAATTTCTATTAAAAAGTGAAAGATTTTTGAGTCTTACATGTCATTATGCATCATTCATGGTTTTTATCAAATTAATTTCAAAATTTCATAAAATATTTAATTAAATCATGTGAGGCTGAATGATGCACTTCTTCACAATCAGTTTTAAATATTACAACAAATTTTATTATATTTTTTTTTTAATTAGCACATTTTAAATACAAATATATTTTATTTATTTATTTTTTTCTAGATAAAATTTTTAAGCGAAAAATGATAAAATTTACAATTAATCATTTTTTTTTTTTTTAATTAACTTGTGCGTAAAATAATATAAATTTTAATAGTATTTTATTTCTTATTAAAAATACATACATATATATTTTTTGTCACTTCAATAAAAAGAAATTTAATATTTTTGAACAATCATAATAATCATATTTTCAACTATTTATGTTTTGATAATTTTAAATATTTATTTATTTATTTTAAATCTTTATTAGATTTTGTTTTCTTAATATTTTTTCATGTTTAATTTGTTCTGCTATAATAAAAAAAAAAAAAACTTTTTCCTTAAACTAAATTAAAAGCAATAGAAAATACACGTTTAAATAAGAAATAAAGAGAAAAAAGTATTCAAAAAATAAATTGTTAAAAAAATAATTAAAAATCAAATGCAGTTGTAAAAATAAAAATAGTAATAAAAAAAAGTTTACTTTATATTCGGAATGATTTGAAGACTTTCATCATCCGATTGTAAATTATTTTTTTTTTATTTTAAAAAAAAATACGCAATGTTTTCATTTTATTTCGGAAAAAAATGAAATACTTTTTAATTAGAAGATAAAGCAAAATAAAATGAAAAAGCTTAACGGAATTACGACATTCCTCATTTCTTTTTACTTTTACCTAATGTTAAAGTGTGATGAGAAGCTACCATTTGTGTTTTACGACGATTAAATTCAACAAATTCTTCTTCAAGCTTCTTACGTGATTCTTCTAATCTACGTTTCTCTTCAGCATGATCTTTTTTCAATTTATCAAATTTCGCATGAAGCTAAAAAATAAAAATAAATTGTAAAGATATTAAAAAAGTAAAAGGATATTTACAACTTACATCTTTTTCACTCTCTTTCAATTCAGATTCCTTTTCTTTAACACGCTGTACAAACATTTGTCGAATTTCTTCTTCTTTAGCTTGAAGTTCAGCTAGATGATTTGAACGTTTTGCTTCAAATGTTTGTTGGAATGATACCTATAAAAAGAAAATCAGAAATATTGAAAAATTCAATTCTTTTTTCGCATAGAATTAAATTATTCTTTTTCTCAAATTTACCGGTTTATTATCGCTATCAACATCTGTGAAACCCATTTGTTCTAATCTTTTTTGTCGATACAATTCATAATGACGTGTATGGGTTTTTTCACGCATGTCTTCCATATTGGTTCGAAGTAACATTTCACGCAATTTAACAAAATCGCAATGTGTTTCATTTTCAACTGTCAAAGAAAATGCAAAGTAAAAAAAAAAAGTACATAGTTTTATTGTCTTTTATTTTTAATTTTAAATTTTTTTACCTTGAACTGTTCCCCATGGATATTGACGTGCTCGTACCATTTTATTACCTATTCTAACAAAATCTGTACTACCAACAACTGCAAATGGTACATGTGCATTCATTGATGTATTTATTTCGGCAACAGTTTCATCATCAGTTGGAAATTGATAAATATGAACACCATTCGATTGTAATTCTTGATTAATTTTTGCTTTGAAACGTTGCAATTCAGTTTTTGAAATTGTATCAGCTTTTGCAATTATCGGTATTATATTTACTTTAGTATCTAATTTTTTCATACAGACAAGATCTAAAGATTTTAAACCATGACCAGTTGGACAAATAAAATAAAGACATGCATGAATACGGCTATCATGACAATTGGATAGAGAACGTTTTATTTTTAATTCTTCTTGTAGATAAGCTTCAAATTGTGCATCAATATAATCGACAACTGCTTTGAATGAATCATCTTTATTAATTTGATCTCCATAACCGACAGTATCGCAAATTGTTAATTTTAAACGAACATTACTCTCTTGTAGCTCATAAGTATGAGATTTTAATTTAACATTTGGTAAAGTATGAGGACTTGGACCTGATTCAAAACTCGTATTGAAGAGAGTGTCCATTAAAGTTGATTTACCCAATCCGGTCTCACCTATTAGAAAATTTAAATTGATATCTTTAGAGAAAACAAAACCAAAAGCAAAAAAACTTTTCGTTACTTACCAATACACATTATATTGAAAACAAAACCATTTTGAACACTTTTATTCACCAATTGATCGGGTAAACTGTCGAAACCGACATGTCCAGCCAATTTAAGCGTTCTTAAGTGTGGTTCATGCTGAGTAAAGTAAAAAATAAAATATTTAAAATTATATTTACCTAAATTTAAAAATAATGAAAAAAATATGGAGAATTTCGTTCTCAAACTAGAAGAAAAATATTCCTTTTTTTTTTAATTAAAAACAGAAAATATGTATGAATTTCGCCTTTACAATTTACAACACAAATAAAGTGAGTAAAATTCAAAACTATGTAAAATTTATGCAATTTCTTATTTTCTCATGAATTTACTTTTACGTTTGTACAAAACCGTATATAAAATTAAATAAATTGAAATATATTTTGGCAAAGAAAAGTACGTACAATGAGATATCTTTGCATTATTTTAAAATTGTTTAAATTTTATTTTTTACAAAAATTATTAAATTTTTATTCTTGTGTACAGAATGACATCTCGTTTTATACTAAAAATGAGATGTGTACAAATTTCCATATTAAGTAAATTAAAAAATAATGGATTATTGAATAAATAATTGATAGCCCATTAAATCAATACGGACATGCAATGACACAATAATTCAGTTTTTTTTTTAATAAACTTTTCTTTGATTAACACTTGACCTGAATTTTAAATAGTTTTTGAAAAAAAAAAAAAAAAAAAAGAAAGAAATATAATGAAGAAAGTGACTAAAGAGATAATGATGATGTGCAGTTTTTTGTTTTAAATATTTTCCAAAGTATTTGATAAAAGACGTGATATTTGATAAGATTCATGGATACATTTCTTAAGTTATTTATCAATTATATCATATATATATATATGTACCTATATAGTTTAGGAACTATATAGGAAAAACATTCAACAATCAATTTTTTTCTTTTTACATAAACAATGTAGTTGTTGAAATTGAAGTTTTCCAACGGGCTTTTCTTTCGATTATTTTAAAACCAACAAATACACAAATATCAGTTCCATCCCTACCATACAAATAAAAATTCGTTCTTTACCAACAAATTTAATGGTTCGCAATCTACTTTGAACTGCACTGAATTGCATGCATAATATAAACAATGATCTTAAGAAAGCCAAGTTAACCTATGCTCCAGCTAGAAGTGACAACTTGTTAACATTAAGCTCTGAAAGGACCTTACACAACTCTGGAACGAAAGTTAAAGCTCTGAAAGAACCTTACCTTAGTTTAAAGAAGTTTAATGCTAATCAATAAATTGAAATATTTCTAGATTGTTAAGAGTTGAAAAATATTTTATTGAAAACATTTTCTTACTTCAGTCTTGAACAAGAAATTTATACTTTCAGAGTTTTCTGTGATCTAAAGATAAAAAATATGTTTCGTGTTATCTTTTTTATATGTTTTTATTTTTGTCATATGTTTCAAACCGATAAGTCTTAAACAAACTCCAAATACATATGAGGGCATTAGACAAACCGCTTAACTACTCTATTGACCGCAATCACTAATGAATATTAAGATATAAACAAGTCCTAGATTTCCCAAGTAGGTATTATATGTACTCAAAAGTAGAATCCGGTGGTCGACTTTACAAGATTTTAAAAATTCTGCTTAAAGTACACGTATGTTTACATTATACTGCTTTTTTACCTGATTTTCTTTAAAAAAAATTCCGTATACTTATGTACCTACGACTAAGTTAAAATCTAATTTTATGACCTACTCCCAAAAACAATCATACAAATAAAGAAAAACAAAATGATTTCAAGAAGAGTAACATAAATAATATGTTAAAGAAGAAATTAGATTCTTTAAAAAAAAAGGTATTCCTCATTATTTATTCATTGCACATTCATTCATATTCATTGTACAATGTACTCGAATTCTTTAATCGTTCTATACTTTGTATTTTTGTTATCCAAAATAATATCGTCCGTCCGTTCCATACTGTTCGTATTAAATTAAATAGATTTGTCTGTCGACTGTGGTACACATAATTAATTAATAATGACTTTTGGCTAGCATTTCTAAATAAAGATTAAATAATTACTGTACGTTGTTTGTCAGTATAGAAAAAAAAAAAAAAAAGAGAATAAATTAAGCCTAAATACAAAGGAAAATAAATCTATGTTAAAAATTTCCGTTTTTAAAGTTCAAAATAAATTTTTATAGAATACATTGTGCAATTATTATTATTTAAATTGATATGCTGAATTGTACTGAATTAACTAATCATTGAAATATGATATTTTATTAGTCATTACTCATTATTGAACTAATTTATCATAAAAAATTATGTTTGTAGATAAATGACACACTCTGTTGCTTCATTATCCAATTCATTAATGAAAAAATTTTATGTATATAAATTCCAGACCCTCCTTAAATGGTAGTTGAGGTCGTTGTAAATTTGAAAATGACCATTTTTAATTCGTACAATGAAAATAATTAAATATTTCGAAGTGAATTCTTTCAAATAATTGAAAAAAAATTAATAATTTCGATTTGTAAGATTTTCCATATTTTAATTTTCTTTTCTTCTACATTTCTTAAAGGTACAACGCCCTCGCCCTTCTGTCAAACAAAACAAAACTTAAAAAAATAAAGCACTTTTTCACAATTATTCCATTAAAATTTGATATAGTTTTTTTTTAATAATTCTTTTGAAAACAAATTATCAAATTTGCACTAAAAACTTAATCAAAAATTATATGAAATTTGTAAAACAAAAAAAAAAAAACTATAAACACCTTAGAAATTTCAACTTCCATCGCCGCCATCGTGAATTGAAATCGTCAACTGAAATTCGTTTCTTGAATCTTGTTTCTTCTTTCTTTTCTGTTTTTTTTTTTTCGTTGGTCGTTATTCGTTAACTATTGCTGGTCTGCTGAATTCGATTGCTGCTTTATTGTGTTACCATTTTACTCAAAATTAAATGTTTATGCTATTTCTCAGATTTTAAAAATTACAGGATTTTTTAAATAACTTTATTATTTTTCAATTTCCAACACATCACCATTCATTACTTTAAATTCTCAAATTTTAAAATATCTTTTTTTTTTATTACTATACGTAGGATATTTATTTTCATTTTTCGATTTATCAAATATCACAACCACTTGCTTTAATACATTCAGCGTTTTTACTTTTTAGTATTCTTGCTGTCACTGTCCTGTCATATCAAAAATGTGTGGTTTTGTGTGTTAAAAAAAATTTGTCAAAGGTCGTCTTGACTGAACGATTTTCCGCAAAAAAATAAAAAATAAAATAAAATAAGAAGCAATAAATTTTATTATTTTTCAAATTTATAAACGCAGTTTGAATTAAAATACAAATACAGTTAATTATAGAAAATTGCAAAAAAATACCGCATAAGGTTTGAATTAATTAGCAAATTTCATTGCACGTAAGTATGTATTTTTTTTTTTGTACTTTTTGTAATTTTCTTGTAAAATAAATTTCTCTGGAAAAAGAAATTTTCATTTTATATAATTTCTTTTTTTTTTTAGAAAACGATTAGAAAATAAAATAATTTCTATAGTAAAAAATCAGGAAAATAAAAAAAAGGGAAAATGTCACAAGAAGAACAACGTTCATCAACTGGTGAAAAAATTTATGGAGGCTGTGAAGGTCCAGATGCAATGTATGTTAAATTAATATCATCTGATGGACATGAATTTATAGTTAAACGTGAGCATGCATTAACATCAGGTACAATAAAAGCAATGTTATCTGGTCCAGGACAATTTGCCGAAAATGAAGCAAATGAAGTACATTTTCGTGAAATACCGTAAGTGTTCAAAGATAGTACTTTTTTTTTTTCAATTTAAATAGAAAACAGTCGTTTAATTAAATTATTAATCAATTTTTGTCCCTGAAATTTCTAACTAATCATTGTCAAATTATTTATTATATACATAAGTAGATACGTCCATGTAAATATGTATATATTTTGTGCACATGTATTTTGCTCATGTTATAAAAAGTATATGCATACATAAATTGAATGAATCATATGTGTTTTTTAAGATTTTTATCTTTTTTTAAAAAATTGTATTTACAAAAGTGCAAAGTTTCGCGATTAATTATTTTTATTGATATTGCTAATGCCTGACAATGTATACCGGTTAATAAACCGGTAGCAATTGTTACAAATTTTTTCTAATATTAAAAATTTTTAATCAAATCTTGAGAAATGTTGCGACTAAATTTCTCATAAAATAAAAAAATAATGGAACTAATAATCTTACTTCACTCTGACGCTTTATCGTTTTAAAAAAAAAAAAAAAACGTTTAAAGTTCACTTCAAGAATCTTCTTAGCCAGAGATCAGTTATGATTCTGTAAAATATTAAATTATAATGACAATCAAGAATGCACTTTGAATCTTTTATTATTAATTAACTTTTTTTTTTTAAAATAAAAATTAATCATCAGATTTTAAAATCTACATATTTAAGAATTTCTTGAATTAGTGAATTCAAAAAGTAAATGTATATTAAGAAGTGAGTAGAATACTTAATGTTTTGCTTATTAAATTTTAAACCAAACAATAAAAAAGAAAAACATATTCAGGAATGAATGATTAAATAAATCACATTTTGTTTCTTTCTTTTTTTTTTTACCTTTACAGATCACATGTATTACAAAAAGTTTGTATGTATTTCACATATAAGGTACGTTATACAAATAGTTCAACAGAAATTCCAGAATTTCCAATTGCACCAGAAATTGCCCTGGAATTGTTAATGGCTGCTAATTTTTTAGATTGTTGAAACAAGAAAGATTAAATAAAAACAAAAATATAAGAAATAAAAGTGATTGGAAGCAAAAAGAAAAATATAGTGTTTCAAAAACAACTAAAAGAATAATTGCAGAAAAAACAAAAAAAAAAAACATTTATAAAAAATTTATTCAATTTTATTTAAAGAAAAATCGAAATTAAACTAAAAACAAAAAGCAACAACTATTTAAAAAAAAAAAAAAAACGAAAAAATAACTAAAATAACACAATTTTTATTTGTATGAAAATAAAATTAAGAAAAAAAAATGAAGAATAAAATAAATAAAAACGATCATCGTCATGTTAAAAATGTTATAATTAGCCTAAGTAAACAAAAAAACATAAAATAAAATAAAAATAGTTGGAAAAAAAAGGCTGAACGATTATAAATAAAAATTAAAATATAGAAGGAAAAAAAAAACTAAAAAAAAGCACTTTTTAAATAGAATTTGATTAAGTATGTTATATTAATTTTTATTATTTTTTTAATATAGGTATTTTTTTTTTTGTCTTTAAAAGAAAATAATAGTAATTTTGAATGAACAATATCAATGTCCGTATGCACCATTCAGACTCAAGGGTCAGAGTATCGATTTAAATTTATTTCTGCTTCTTCTTCTTCTTCTTTTCATATTACTGAATTAATTTTCGGAATTTCAAAGTTTTATCATTATCACTGACCTTTAGTTCTTAATCAAAAATTTAAGTCACTTTGGTACATATAGACATAAAAAAATAATTAAAATAAAATAAAAGAATGTAGGAATTACAATGGAAAAATAATTTTGAAGAATAATTTAAGAAGGAAAAGTCACATTTTTCCTTTTTTTTAAATGTTTAATTATTTTTTTCAATATTCATTTTACTTTGCTTTTTAATAAATATGTACTTGTTGAAAATATTGGAAAAAATTAATAAGGTGGGAAAAAAAAAATACATAATAAATTTGCACATAAAAATTTAATAGAATTTTTCTTTTAATTAACACAATTTTAGGGAGAACGGTATTTAAATTAAACTTTTTCTGTGTAAGATTTGAATATCTGAAAAAACAATTAAAAAAAAAAATAAAAGAATATATATACCTAAATGAATTTATTATAAAAGAAAAAAAAAACATAAATAATAATAAAATAAAATAGAACAAGAAGAAATATAAATTTTTGTTGTTTTATTTAATTGGAAAGTGGAAATATGTATATAAATAAATATGTACTAGGGAGCTCCACCCTTGTGGTGAGGACTCTTTGAGCTCCAAACACAGTACCAACGGCCGTTTCGTAGCCTTTGTAAATGACCTCTTTGTTTTATAGCTCGTTACCCTCACCCACGAAACTCTACCGCTCCTCCAAGAAATTAAACAAACTTTTAGCAAAATACCTGAGCTTGGATCGGCGGACCGGAGCCGGATCGAATGTGTATGGATCGGATCACTTTTATTCTCTCCTTTCCATAACATATACTTTTCGTTTTAAAACAATCAGAAAAAGTTGATAATTTTTAAAGATTTCATAAACAAACCTATAATCAAAACATTCTAAGTAGCTCATGAAAAAAATTGTAGCTATTAAATAAATTCCTGTTCGAATTTATTCATTAATTTTTGCACTTTGTAAGATTTTTTAGATTTTTTTATTCAATTTTTCTTCTTTATATTGTTTCTCACTTAATTTTCATCATTTAATTTTATTTATCAAAATAAAATGACAACTTTGAAGACAAAAATAATCCGTAATAATGATGATATAAATAATTATTTAAAATCAAAAGTAATAAAAGAAAAACCAACAAGAAATTTTATTCGTGAAAATATACAAAATTTAAAAAATATCAAACAAAAAACGAAATTCTCAATTAATAAACAAAATGGATTAATAATTAAAACTCAAAATGATTTTATCAGAAAATTTCCAAACAGTAGTCGCAGTTATGCTGATTCAATATCATCAAAGAATCGTCATGTACGTAACATAAAACAATATGAATATGAAACTTATAATGAAAAATCCATACAAACACTTGATATTTGTGATCCATCATTTTTCGATGATGCAAAAATTTTAAAACCATCTGAACATATTCAAGAATCTGTTTGTGAAGAAAGACGAAAAACTTTGAAAGATACTATCAAAAATATTAATGAAAATAAATGTGATAGACAGGAAAATGTACATTTAGTTAATTTAAAAGAATTCATTGAAAAAGGATATATATCACGCAAGCAAAAAAATTTAAATGATATACATCAAAATATTAAAAAAAAATTAACTGCTAAAGGTGCATTAACAAAAACTGGAAAATTAAAAATTGCAAATAATTTTGAAAATCGTTATAAAATTGAACAAAATAATTTCGATAAAATACCACCATACGAATGGAAATATAATACTAAATTTATGAAAGGATTTAATAATCGAATTAGATCACAATCCTGTCCAATTTCTAATTATAAGGATGGTGGTAATGGAGATGAAAATAAAAGTGATGATGATTTAATTGTATTGTTTGATCCGAATAAAAATATTAGGAAAATATAAAAAAAAAACGAAGTTATTGTTGAAAATAAATTTATTTAATAAAGATAATCTTTTATTTCTGTATTTTTCTAGCCAAATAAAAATACATTAAAAAGAAAAAATTTAAATACCTATTTTATTTACCCATTCGATTCTCATCAAAATCCTTTAAAGTTTTGAACTGTATAAGAATTTCCGATAATTTTTTTTAAGGCTTAATGAAGTTTTCGATGATTTCAGGTGATCTCAGAATTTCCACGGCAATCTAAATTCTATTGTTGATAAAATTACAAACACTACCGATGATCGCCTTATTGTAAGCTCCAAAAAAAAAGACTGGACCTCTTAGGTGCTGTGTTAGTGTGCAGTTTCCATTTAAAAACTAAAACACAAACTCAACAAATCCTCCCACAAGGTAAGGCTGCTCTCAGGACCATTTACTTTCGTTCCAGGGTTATGTATAAGGTTGTATCTTTCGGACATCAATAAATCAACTAGAACCGATATCCTACCACATTTTGTTTAAACAATAGTTTAAAAAAATTAAACGCAAAAATCAAATTCAATATTTATTCATACTTTTGTATTTTTCGTTTTTACAGCTATTATATTCAATCTCACATTTTTTTGTAAAAAATTTTAAAGTAATTGACAAAAAAAAAAAACACCTAAAAATACGATTAATATTCTAACAATAAATATTTAAAAATATAATAAATTAAAGTTATAAGAAACATAAGATACATAAAAAATAGTAATAAGATAAATGAAAATTCAAAAATGTTTTATGTTAAATATTTTATAAATAATAGATTACCAAATAAAAGTTAAATAAATTTATTTTTGATTTTTAAAACTAAATTAATATTGGCTTTGGTTTGTATTCTTGTTATAAATATTTTTGTAACTATGTATATACACGCATATAATGTTTATATGTATATATAAATGTAATAATAAAATCATTAGAGGAAAAAATCAAGAAGTTTGATATGAAAACTGGATGGCAGTTTAGACGAATAAAAGACCGTTCTTAATCGTTTAGCTGCTGAAAATTTCAACCTACATTTAACGATTAGGACTAATTGATCCTTTCTCCTATAATATTTAATTGTTTGCTTACCATATCAAACTCCATCAAATCTCTGTGTGGGTTAACTCTATCTTATGCGAAATATCTTATATATTTGTATTATTATTTTTTAAATATTATACGTTACTTTGTATGTTTTTATATGTATATTATATTTTTTTAAAAAAACTGACTACTCCGTTAAATCTAATACAATTTTAAATTATATATTTATTATTTGATACATAATAAATTCTTTTCAGTCTATTAATATTGTAAATACCATATAAATGGCTAAGTATATATCTTAAATTTTGATGCATTACTCTTTAAAAAGTATTTTAATTTATTCATTTTTTTTTCTACGTTGCTAAAACTTTATTTAAAAAAAAAAAAAAAAGGTGAAATAAGGAGTATAAAATGATTCTTATCAGGACACTGGATTAACTTTTTGTTTAAAGATACATTAAAAAATATATGATAAAACTAACAAAATTAAATACTGATGGAGAATGGGAAAATTACTACAGTTTCTTTGGATAATATTTGATTTTTGCTTCACAGATATAATGTGTATTTTTTTTTTAAATATCAATAAATGTTATCGATTTTTCGAAACCCAAAGTAAAATTGTATCTTTTCGATTATAAAACAATAAAAAAAAAATTAGCTACAATTTTTATTCTACAATACTTGATAATAAATACTTAAATATTTTCGCCCATTAGAATTAATTACCGTTTTAAAAATCTAATATAAATGTAAATATCATACATATGTATATATAATTGTATATATTATATAATTTGTAAACAGTTGATTAATATAATATATAATTGATGTAAAATTTTCTTATTTTTTAACAAATATTATATGATAGGCTAATACATATAAATTATGTTGTTGAATTTTTGTTTTTTGTTTCGATTATTTTATTATGATTTAATTTTATACGTTTTCCTTTCGAATATGATTTTCGAATTTTCTAAAATGATTATAATTAGGAACCTAAATAAAAATTAATTATAAATTATATTCAATAATTCTATAAATACACAAAAAAATGTTTTCACATACTACATTTCCTTTATTTATTGCTTTGATTGAGAGTTAGTCTGCAATATAACAAATATTTATATTAGTATGTATTTTAATCTGGCTTAGTTTTATTTCCTGACTTTATTTCAATGTATTTGAATAAAATAAAATTTAATAAATTTACCTTAATAATAAATGATTTCTATGGTGAAATTCCATTTTGATAACCCGGACTCGATGATTCATTGTTTTCTGGCACCGGTGTTATATTTGTATAATTACTTGAACATGGTAATAATCCTTTTAGTTGTACAGGCAAATGATTTTGCTGTTTAAAGCTATCGCTAGTTAATGAGATTAAAGATCTATCAATATTTTGATATTCTTTTCCTGATCGAGGTCTCAAAGTAACTGTTGCTTGACGTAACAGTCTAATAAGAATAATAGAATTATAGAAAAAATATTTAAAATAAAAATACAAACAATCATGTTCAAGATTTCATTTTACAGTGAAATGAAATGTGAAAGTTAATTCAAGTATTCTAACATTCACTAAAGTGAATTCAATTTCAAAAACACCGATTTCGAATTCACTCCACTTTCACGTGGAATTGATTTATGAATTCATTTCATTGTTACGTGAATTTTAGAACATGGCTAAATGATAAGGTTTAAATAAAACTAACTTCAAATTCTCTGTTGCATCTGATGAACTATGACTAGAAAGTGAAAGAGTTTCTATATAATCAGACATATCTGATGTTCCGCTACTTGTACTTCTTGAATCAATGTATGGTTGCCCACTTGCAGTTGTAACTGTTTCACAAGGACTGGTATAACTTAGACTATTAGGCGGGCATAAAGGTACTTCAGCTTCTGCAGATGTGCTTTTACCAGGGTATTCAACTTTCTGAAACTGGAACGATATTTCACGAAGGGGATCAAATGATTTTGATCGCCGTGGCAATGTTGAATGAATACAAACTGCAAATTGTTTTATATGCTTTTGATGTCGTTTAATTGACATTGAAGTAGTTAGAGGTAGTTCAAATTCATGAAAATCACTAGTACGATGTCGTAATGAACCTGTTGATACACCTGAATCATTTGAACTAGAAGAGTCGCGGTTTTGTGTTTTGCAGGGAACACTGACCGAGCGACGAATATGGACTGATTGTGAATTTTGACTTTGTGATGTGGAAGTTAATGAAGAATCATCTTCGGCTTCAAATACTTTTGTGTAGTATGCTTCATCAGGATATAGTCCGACTTCCTGATTCAAGCAAGGTGAAGAAGAACGTCTGTCTTCAATTTGAGACAGAGATGTTCTTCGTAGAGTTTCTAAACTGTCAAAATCTTCAGGATTCTCTAGAAAACGAGAACCAGCTGAAGAAGAACGTTTCTTAGATAACAAATTTTTATCGTTTATCAATGATTCATTACTATTCATGATTTCTTTTCTATTTTGTGGGTTGACAGCATTTTGATGAAACAAGACCAATGTACTACCTGAAATTCGAACTTTTTCAATTTGTTTTTTACTTATAATAGGTCCATTCAAGCTCGGATTACTTGCTGATTTTTCTACAATCACTTTTTTCGGCAATTCTTTATTTGATGATGATTGTGAAGTAGTCAGCATAGCTGTCATTGACGTTGCATTAAACAGAGCAGGTGACATTGGCAAATAACCAGAGAATTTAGTACTTGGCTCACTTTTTACAGTTGTATCCATTGTCAAATATTCCTTTTGCAATAATTCAGTATCTTGTAATGCAGCAAGAGCCTCTTCAGAATGTGTAGTGTCAGAAGTTTTATTGCTAGTGTGACCACATTTTTTGCAAAAGTTCTGAATTTCTTTAGACTGGAGCTGTTCAATTTCTTCTACTGTTATTCCAGCTTTATATAAAAGCTCCTTTGAATTTTCATAATTTTCCAGTGATTGAGCAAAATCAAAGTTTGTGTAATTGGTTGAGTTAAATTTAGTCTTCGGATGATTCTCAGAAAAGGATTTGCCTCTATCATTTATTGAATCTGAAAGTTCAAGACTTGGATCTAGATTGATATAATTGGAAGAATTTGTTTCCGAGCCTTCATTATCTTTGGTTGCTGCACAATTACATGTTTCATCTTCATGCTTTTTCTTTGATTTTTTTGAAAAATCTACTGTTGCATAGACTGCCAATTTTCCTGTGGGTTGCATCACTGGCATTTTACCTTCTCCACTAAGTTTTACTTTATTAATAGGTATTTCTGTTTGTTCAATGCTATTGCCACGCCTACAGTACGGAAGTGAAATCCAATTATCAGCCCAGGACATAACTCGATTACATGCACAATCATTTCGTGGATCATTCTCTTTAATGTTGATTGAGGGATACTGATTTCTGTCATTTAAACAAAGACATTTTTTTCTAACTTGAGCAGGAATATCATAGTACATGCTACATTCAACAGTTGAATTATTTCTGTTTATATCCTCTGGCAGGTACTCTTGAATGTTTTTCGGTGTGTCATAATTATCTTTTGCTAAAGCACTGTTGCTATTACTTTCCACTGGAAGACTTATTTTTGGAATATCGTAATTTTCATAAGGATCATCAGTGAAATGTGGTGTTATACAATTTGGTGAGTTTATAAAAGAAGTAGCCGTGTGTGTGTTAGAAGTTCTTGCTTGTTGAAAATTATTTTGCATGATGCCATACTGTTTTTTTGAACAACTATTACACGAAGAGTTATTTGGTATCAAACAGTGTTTTAATGGAATAGACTTATGACATGAACCTGTATTTAACGTAGTAGTAATCATAGATTTCATTCTTGGTACAGAGTACTCAGAACTACTACTTCCGTAACCACCGCTACTACAATGTGAAGAACATATTGACATTCTGTCTACTCCTACAACCATTGATTTTGTTGTTGAATTGCTTTGGTCATTCACAATTGTCCAGAGAGTTGAATGACTAGCATCTGGATTCGCATGAGCTATTCCTGTTGAACTGCGTGACATTGAAGGATCCCCTAATGTTGACATACAACTCATACACCGCTCAAGATTTCCTTTTGTATTTCTGCGTAGATCATTGAAAACAAAAACAAAAAATTTAGTCTTTAATATGTATAGAAATAATACAAACGACATTACTTTGAAAACACTTCACAATCATTAAAGCTATCATGGCATTCTGAAATAGAAGTTGTATCTCCACAACCATAATTTAAATATCGTGATTCTTGTGACGGCCAAAATATGATTCTAGATCCACATGCGCATGAAGAATCATTAATATGACCTGAAAATCCATCATCTATCGTTTCTAAATAAGAAGGTGATAAGAGTTTACGAGGGCTGTCTGTAATTGTATAATAATAATATTGAAATAAAATAAGTTTTGTAGTTCATTAAAAAACATAAGTAATTATCATACTTTCTAATTCACGGGACATCTGTCGTTTTTTAGTTGACAGTTTTGCCTGCGATGCTGACTTTAATGTTTGTGTAATTTCTTCCGCTTGATCAGTTATAAAAACATAAAGACCTTCACCCTTCCCGCATCTTGACCCTCCTTCGAAACAAAATCTATGGTCCACTACACCATAACGTCTACAATATTATTAGAAGTACATACATACTTATATTATTGTGACATAAAGTATTATAAAGTCAATTTTATTCTGATTTTT
Source organism: Bombylius major (assembly GCA_932526495.1). Classification (NCBI taxonomy): domain Eukaryota; kingdom Metazoa; phylum Arthropoda; class Insecta; order Diptera; family Bombyliidae; genus Bombylius; species Bombylius major. The sequence goes on from OW052047.1 coordinate 34,092,720, forward strand.
ACCTTAGATAGGCGATATCCCAAAGTCCAACTAATTTTGGTGGAACTCCTGTCGTTAAACAAAACCGATGATTCTGAATATGTAAACGAGATGGTCCGGTTTGTAATTTTGATTTTGGAGGTGCTGAAGAAACAAGAACCAAATATTGCAAATCATCTCCAAGATGATTTGATATCTTCACCTGGAAGATTTGAAAAAAAAAAAAAATTAAAAAGTGGAAATAAATAAATTAACACATAGGACATAAATCAAACATAAAAGTCTACAAAAAATCTAAGAGACAATAATATGCTTGATGTAAAAATTTGAATACACTTACTTGCCACTGCATAAGCTTTTCACGTGTATCAAAAGCCAGTACAACAATTACATCCTGACAAATGATTGCGATTGTGTTAGATTCTTTGTCTAATGTAAATCCTAGTTCTATTCCAAGAAAATGTTCCAACGATAAAGATGCTTTCGTTTGTCCTTGCTTATATCGATCTTTTGAGTCTCTATATAGTTGCAAATGCAAGCAATCTGTAAAAAATTATACAAGTTATACTACGGAAGCTTCCATATCGCGTCCACATATTTAATCTGAAAATTCACACGAATGTTTAGTTTTCCACTTCTTACTTTTTCAGTCCCATTTTGAAATTTTTTGTACAAATTCTCAAAAACTAAAAAAATTCATTAATAAATTTCTTGTACCTGACGATTTCTTAAAATTACATCTTTCTACGTTCAATCTCATATAATGTGATAGTAACGGTGGCCAAGTAAATGTTATTTTAAATGGCGGTTGGGATTCTTATCACTTCTCTACTTTGGAAACTTGTACAATAATAGGAGTAAATATCATTTAATTTAAAAAATCTGGCAGATGTTGAAGGGTCCTGTTCAAAATTTTTCTTTACGATAATTTTGTATTTATTTTGGTTTTCAAGATAAAATTATGAGTAAATATAAAACCTGTAACATACCTATTTTACTTTAAAATATTACGCAGATTTCATAGTGAATAGATTATAAACTACGATATCATATACAAAAAAAAAGCATCAGTGTTAAACCTTAAAGCCTACAAATTTCTTTTGACTAGGACAAAACTTATTGGTTATTTGAAAAATTGAAAAAAAAAAAACAAGTTTTTTTGCAATTCTTGAATTATTTTCTGATCTAGTGTGTTCTATTTGACTTAATGGCCCAAAGTTGACAATGTAAAACTTATCGATATTTTTCTTCGAAAAAGTAACCGTATAGTAGGTGTTATACCAAGTTTTATTCATTAATGAAAACATCGGACTTTCATTAATGAGATGGATGCTGTACTCAATAACTTTAAGAAATTCAAATTTCTACTATGCCAAATTAAAGCATACTAGAAAAATGAACCTTATGGGTAATTACAAAATAAATTACCTATATCTACGTATTACGACAAATAAATAATATTACGATTAAAATTTATCTTACCTGCAACTGGAGATAATTTTCTCATAACACACCATCTTGATTTCCACTGGAAAAAAAATCAATTTATAATATTGAATGAGAAAAATTACTACATATTTTGAAAATTCGCGAATATACAATTTTCATTAAATGATCATATAATTTCAACTTAGAATGATTTTTATTCTTATTCATAAACATTATGTTATTTTTCACATCTGAAAACCCAGAGAAAATTCGGAAAAGTAATATGTGCGACTTAAAATTTCTGTCGTTAGTTAAATAGAAATAAGTATAAGAAAAAATATTTTTACGTATGTATGGTTTTCACAAGTTCTCATGAATTTCTTATCTTAGTAGAACTCTGAATATGGGGTTGCAAATAAATTCCACTAATCTTTTATAATAATACACGCACATACGTATGTATATAATTTTATAAGGGTGACACTTTCACGTGCACGATTTCAATTTTTTCTAACCCCACTGATTTTGAAATATATTGTATATACCATACATTGTACATATTATATGTATATTTAGGTACAACTTACTTAAGCTGTAACTTTAATGAATGTTCAAAAATCGTATTGTTTACAATTCACTTTAGATATGTTTTGTTCTAATTCTTAAGTGTGCGCATGTCGAGCTAAATTTTGTACTGAAATAGTTTGTTTCCGACTATACATACATTACTTATTAATTCATTTATTCCAAATTTATATAAATATACATGTATGCACATAGTTTTCAAAGTGTTTAAAATAACTAAATGTTTAAATTCTTTTCTAAAAAAATCCTTATCATATTTTCATTATATTGTTTTGCAGTGAAGAATCTCAACGGATATGCATTTTCTATGTTCCAAAATCTGAATCATTTTTATCCGTCTTTGTCTCAAATATACACAATGAATTTATTTTTGCACATTTCAAGAAATTTTATAATATAGTAGTACTCAGGGTTGCCTGAGTAAATTTTCTTCCTTAGTTTTTCTTTTAAATGTCCGACAAAATAAGGAAAATATATGTATACATTCTATAGAAACAAATTTTAAGAAATAATTTTGTAAAGATATTAAATTAGTATTTTCTTGAAAAGTTCTTTTTCATTATTATTCCGATGGTGCTACAGCTTTAATTGAGCCATGCATTGACTACTCAAGTTACCTTGTGTTTTTTATACCGTGTTCTTCTGTTTTATGTCCGACTTTATTCAGACAAAAACTATCACATATGAATTTTTGCATATTTACAAATATTTAATTAATTAAATAATACTTCTGAAATGTGAAATTCGTCTACACATTTGTTTGAGAAAAAAAGAAAAGAAAAAAGAGTGGATACCTATGTTTTATGATATAAATAATCAATTGTATGAAACTATATAAAATAGGTATTTACGTACCTATATTAGTATTACAAAGTAATAAAAAAGAAATTTTATATTCGACATAATATACATATGTACATTACATAAATGTATTCATTTATTTTTTATACTATTGACTATTTTTTTTATATTAGAAATGCATGGAGAAATGTATATGGTATATGTAAATATAAACTACCTACACACTTTTTATGTTCTAAAATAAATAACATGTGTATCCCTTATAGGTTTGTTTTAAATAGTACTAGGGAAATATTCTTGTAATTTTAAGAAAACGAATTAGGGAGAAATAGAAACATATCGGACTAATAATAATTAGAAATTAATTCTTTCTATAAGCTCTTTACTGCAAAACATTCTTTGAAAAGTATATTAAAACGACAGTTATGTACCTATGTATGTTAGATATATATATGTACATATAGTTTTAATACTTTATATAGGTGATTTATTCATTTATCATTACCTTTTTTCCATCTCGAAATTTAACAGTACCTTCAATAATAGAACTGATGTCAACCATTTTTAAATAGATAGATATTTAAATAACAAAAAACTGATTTCAGCAAATAGATTTTCATTTAATCCGCTGTTCAATTTATACTAATCCATTAAGTTAAAGTACGTTTTCTGATATATCTTTTGATATGTAATATACAATTTAATACATATACACACTTCTATATTTTATTTTATTCTAAAATTATACATTTTATGTTCAGCATTCTCCTGGAAATTGATTTACTTGATATTCTTTTACACTTCACTTAATTATACTGCAGAATATTAATTCAAAAGTGTGTTTTATTATCAAATATTTATGAAAAATTCATATCTGTACACATAAGGTCACCTAAATCTCTTTTCACGCGAATATGGAATTAAAAAATAATTTTTTGAACGGGTTTAATAAATTTCTTTAACGCGACGACCAACCTAAAATTTATGTGAAAAATGTTTAAACAAAATTAAAACGAAAAATAAATCATTATGATGAAAATTTACTGTAACAGAAATAAACTAAACCCATCCAAATTTAGAAACTCGCTGTAATATGTATGCAAGTACTTTTGCTTATGACATGACTATAGAATAATTTCATAAGTTTAGGTGGAAATCGAAAAAAGAAATGTGAAACTTGTATAGAAATTCCTACATATGTAAGATTATATGAATATTCTAATACACCCTTTATATGTTCAAAAGTACCTTTGGTGGGGTTGACTGAGATGCATATACATACATATGTACATACTACATATTAATCAGAATTTTCTACAGATAAATTATAGGAAAATTATCAGAAACAAACTGGAGCAAGATTATACAGTTCCATAAGCGCAATAGTGCCATCCAAAAGTAAATAACATAATTATGGTAATTAAAATTCATTATTTGTATGTATGTACATAAATATGAATAAGTATGATCCCAAAATGAATTTAAATGTTGTTTTTAATTTTTGTTTTTTGCTTATATTTCAGGTTTTAAGTCAATCTTCACTTTCTTCTTAGGTGAATTTTTCAGAAGCGTATGTATCTGTTGTGTAAAAAGAGATTCAAGTGTACATTGTATTCCCCTGACGTCCTAACATGCTTTGTATCTATGGAAAGGCGATAATTTGTGAAATTTTCAAAACTTTAGGGATAAAAGTCAAGTAGTAATCCAAATAGAAGATGTATTCCCATATTATGCTAGAATTAATTTTGACATTTGAATTTTTGCGTCTGCGTCTTCTATTATTTAAATTTGGTTTTTAAAGAATATCTCTTAACTCTAAAGCTGAAGAGTTAAAAAGCAGAATTCTGTAAAAACTCAGATACATATCATGAATATTGAAAAAAACAACAAGCAAGGGATGTCTTGCGGATCACAATAAGTATCTCTTCATGATATCCAATTACGAGACAGTATTATTGTCTAATGGAGACATAAGGTAAATGAGAAACAACAACAAACAACACATTTTCGGGATTGTAGATGAAGTTAGTCCTTTTAGTTTTGTTTAAATTTAAATTTTACAATATAAGTATAATTTTTAAAAAATTACAATAACTAACTTGTAGAATATTCATATTGCATTCAGCATTGTATCTTTACGACATTAACTTTTTAAGTACAATATTTTTATATTTATAATAATAAAGAATTTCAAGAAAACACACTGGTCAACAAACTTATTACCTACAATATAATTTAGAAAAAAAAACCAAAATTTCGTTTTTAGATTTAATCACTCATGAATTTAGAATATCAAGTAAAACTTCATAATTTAAAGCATTTAAATTTAATATTTGTATCTTGAATAATAAATTGTATATAAAAAATTGCAAATTTTATAAATCACTCACTCACTAGTTTCCACCATTTTCACTACATAATTTCAGAAATTGCAAAAACATAACAAATTTTATTCCTCGTTTATTAAATTAAAATTATGTATTTATCGAATATCAAGGCTATTAAAGAAGTTGTGATTTTAATTTCAAAATATTTAACATATCTCATTTAATTATATTTAAATTATAAATTTAAAAATTCTATATTTTATACCACAATTTATGAGCCATTGCACACTCAATACATTTCATTGCATACCAGACAACAACCACAATTCCAAGTTCTCTCACTCACAGTCTAGGAAAAACTGTCAGTGAGCTGGCTGTATTATATTTTACATGATATCTAATCGTTATCGGTCACCGGCTTCATATGTTAACGTTAACATACTACAAACTAAATAAATGTATATACATACATATTATATTCATATCATCATCACTTGATCTCTCTATTTTCCCATGATTTTCCCTGTTGACTGAGTTTGCTTACTTCATCATTTCATACTTTCTATTTATCCTCCATCTTGAACTTTATACTGTATTATATTTTAAATGAAAATTATGTATACGTACGCAGTCCTAAATGTTTTACTATTATATGGTCCTGTCGGATATTCCTTTGAAATCCTTGCATGCACCTTTTATGTATTATACAGTGATATAAATAACGTACATAACATATTATGTGTGTGAGTCTGAGTACTGGCAAGAAAACATAGCATCCACATCCACAACACAATCAGTGTTACCAGAAAAATAATTACTATTCTACTAATTTTAGCAGTATCCTTAATCCTTACACATTTTTATTTAATTCTTCTAATAAATAATAATTACGATTCTGATAAAGGTATGTTTAAAATTAAAAAAATTATCATGGGTAAGATATTGTATACAATTCATGAACAAAATGTCTACAACATTAATTAACAAAAACATTCGCAATTACTCTGTTGTAAATGCAAGTAATTACCAAGAAATCTGTTCTTAAAAGTATATATTGTAGTGAGTAACATAATATAATTAGACCTCCATTACTCGAATAAAAATCTTATATGTACTCCTACTCCTATATGTTTGATAAGTCATTTAGTAACTGTGTACATAATTCCAAACTGCATTATTTTTTAAAAAAGTAATGCGCAAAGTAAATATTATGTACATACAAAATATGGCATTTAAATTATGAGCCAACTGCATAATTTAAGTAAAAAAAATTTCCAGTTAGTTGAGGATTTTTTTAAAAAAATGTTTATAAAAAATTATGTCTTTAATAAAAAAAGATTTTTATTTGAAAATTTCTGGTTTTAATAAAACTGTTAATTAAATTGTATTTCATCAAAAAATTATTAATTTTTCCTCATTAACCTTATTTTTGTTTGTTTTTTCACTCAATGTATGCAATTGTTTGCGGTACATTACAAGTGAAGCCAAATTAAGGATTTTCAATTTTCTTTGCTTTCTCCCATGTATGTAGGTATATTTTTCCAGATTAGACCAGCAGGTGCACTCGCAGTGACAAATTTTATAAAACAATGATTGTTATTATGTTGTTGTTGAGACCACATTTTACTAAATTAGTTTATACGTATATACTCCGCGACAAAAAGATAAGGAATGGGCATCCGTATTGGCGCAAAATTCATTCCATGGCGAAAAGGTCCGTTTAAAAATTTTATGAAAAAGTTGATATGTTTTACAAACATTTTTATTTCTCCGTTCCACTTTATAATTTTATTGGTCCTGAAAAAGATCGATGTTTTTATATACCTTTATACACTGATTTTATGTCATAAAGAATCTACTAGTCAAAATTATTAGCAACATAAGAGTTCGAAAAAATACAAAAGTTACAAACGCAGACATATTTTGTTCCCTTTTAAAAGATAAGTTTTCGTAGAACTGGAAGTTGAAATTTGGAAGAAATATCAGAAAATACTTCAAGAATTATGATGCAAACTTTTTTCAATAAATGTAAGACATCCCGAGAGGAAAACGAAAACCTTATAATTATTTTTACTTATTTTAAGAACTTACCAGCTGCTGGAGACGGCTTTGTTACAAAACCCCATCGCGTCTTCCACTGTAATAAAAAATATATGTAAATTGTCGTTATAGGTATGTGTATTTATGAAAAATGTTAATTTGCTATTCATTTCTAAAAATAAATACATTCCAAGTTTTTGCTTGACTTTTAGAAATGGTATGTGTATCTTTACACATTAAATGTAAAAAATTCAGTATTACTGAATAAGAAAATTATTGTAACAAACCGGTATTATTAAAAGTTATTGCATATACATAATATGTATGTATATGTACATATTTATATTTTACATCCAACAGAAATTTACAACAACTTACCTGCTTATTATCTCGAAATTTTAACCATCCAGATATTATACTCTGGTGTATGTTTATATGTTCAGAACTGTTTCTAATTTCAGATTTAAATTTATGTCCACCTAAACTTTCACAAACATTATATGGACTATGTTCTGGTGATGCAAAAATTCCAGGTTTACTAAGAATATCATTAGGTCCCATGCTAGGTTTCATTATTTGAGAAAATAGATTTATCTTAGGGCTAAAGTTTTGATGAACAGGTGAACCATTTAAGCTTGGCTCTCCAATTTTGATTTTTGCACCGGAATCAACTGTGTGGTTGAATTTCGAATTTTCAAAGTTCGATTTCTTTTGGTTATATTCATATTTGATATGTGTTTTCGACTTAACAGCTGCGTCTTTCAATTTGAAACAATTGCAATCTGATTTAGAACGTTGCCTAGGTAATTGGATTTCAACATCACTGTCAACGATTTTTAAACGGCATGAACATTCTGTATTTTGACGACTCAAACTGTTTTTCAAAAGCTGCCCTTCTAAATTGAGTAGAGGTGAATTGGAATCATGAGTGCCATCAGTATTTGATGTTGTTTGATCAAAATTATAATTTGAAGAATTTAATCTTCTTTGAAAATAAGGCGATAATTGAGAGGAACTTTGAATATCGGATTCCATTTATTTGTTTCGAATGTGAAAACGATTGTTTAGATCGAATTATATATTTTTAAGCCTATCAACACATTAGAAACTGCTAAATATCCATAATTTTTGTTTAAGATTGAAGTATTAGTGCATAAATTTGGACAAAATAATAATCTTTTTGGACTGTGACGAGGAAGTTTTTAATAGTAGTTTTATTTGTCTCATCTGACATTTTTTCTATTCCATCTAAAATAAAACAAAAACACTTTTTTCAAATATATTGTAGAATATTAAATTATTATGTCTTTTTGCCTGACAATTATTGTAACTGAAATGAGGACTTTGTGTACAATTTTTCTACAGGATCTCTTGTAATCCTATACCAAAAATTGAAATTATTGAGAAAAAAAATATATTTCTAGTACCATTGCAACAATTGGTTTTATTATTATTATCTACTATTATTATTGAAATTATAAATAGTAATTTACACATTTAAAATAGTTATATACACAAATACATAAATATGTATGTTTTCGAAAAAATTAATTTATATCTCAATATCGAAGGCATTCCGTATTTAAAAAAAAATATTAAAAAATGCAACCAATTTAATTTAGTTATCCTCAACTTATTGATTACTTGGACTTTCGAGTTATTATGTACAAAAAAATTATTTTTTCACTATTGATTTGTTCTATATAATAAAATCCAACAATTTTCACTAATTAATTATTAACTGTAGTATAAAAAAGTTATTCTCATAGAAAGCTTCATACGAAATGAATATAACCACATATAAATAAGAATTCACACATATGCTCTAATCGCACACATGAAAAAATTTAACAAAAAAAACATTTTATCAAATTATTTTTTCATTGCACACGAATTTTAATAATTTTTATGAAAATTTTATTTAATAATAAGTATATTTTATGAACTATGTACACATTTATTAGTCGTAATGATATAAATATTAATTGATGCAGAAAACAAATCAATATGACTAGACAACTGTGAAAATTGTACTAAAGCTAAAATCAAAATATAAAAGTATGATTTCATTTATACAAAACCTTAATATTGCGCAATAGAAATAGGACATACCTATAAGTACTACTTCCATACATGTATACCTCGTTATACTCGAATTTTTTGTACTTCCAATGCAATCTTTTTCACGTGTTAAGGAATACTCCTATAGAGACCTAGAGCAATAAAACAATAGATGAAATAATAAGAGTTACATAGATTTAAACGTACGATAAAACTTTTCTACATTTTTTCAGTTGTCTATCAGACAACACTCTATAATTTCCCATTTCTAAAACTATGGTATACTGATAATACTGGAGGAATGTATGGGGCTATGCTATGTCTATAAGAAAGAGGTTAGCATCCCCCTGGGAAATATGCAGCCATAGTCCAAGTCCAAGCAGAACTTCTTACAATAAATCTATGCGATCCCGAGAATCGTGAAAGGGACCAGGCATGCACCTACAAAAGCAATTTTATGAACTAAGATAAATTCTGATCTAGGACTGCTTAAAAAAGCCTCAATAACTTATAAAAAAAATTATTTTTTTTTTGATAAATAAACCTAAAACAAGTTGTTAAAAATTTTAATATACAATTGTAAATTTAAATATTTGAACGTCTAAAAAACATCAGCAGCCAAAATTATTATAAATTAGATAGGTACATTGAATTCTTTCTGCAAAGTGCATAATGTTGTTACATTAATAACATATTATGTACAAATGTCGAACATATAATTGTCGAATGATATAATTATAGAGTTTTCACGTTTCATAAACCAGGACAGACAATAAAAAAATGGCAAAATGAACTCCTAAACCAAAAATACAGAAAACAAATAAATAAAATATGTACGTATATAAAGAAAAAAAAGCAAATTGCAAAAAATAAAATAAAATAAAGCTATATTTGTGGTACACATAGAGCTTGATATATTTGAAGGGAGAATAGTATGAATAATTAAATGTAAGTAAAACCAAAAATATGCTTTAGATTGCAGTTTTTTTTTGCCTGTCTGAACGTACATTTACTTTGAACGAAAATACTAAATAGAAATCTCTCAAAAAGTGACTATAAATTTATTTACATGCTAAACACTAACAATTTTGTATATGTTTTCAATATAAGTAAATCTACCTTGAGAGTTGAGCCAGAGAATATTTATGATTCTTTGATAACAACTAAATTGGATTTAAATTTGTTTCATTCACTGTCATGTCGATCGTATGGACCACCAAAGTTGATAAAATTGTGGTTTAAAAATATATTCCTACATATACGAATATGTATGTACATATGTAATACTTTGAAGGATCTTATATATTCGACGTCATTGTATATATTTTATTTATGGAGTCAAATGACAAAATCTGAACTCGTGTATTTAAATTTTATGCTAATTTAATATTAGTAGAGTAACATTGTAAAAAAATTTGTAGTTCCTTTCATGAGCCAAATTTTTGTATATTTTTTTTTTTTAATTTCAAAAATCTTTACGAAAAATAAAATAATAGTTGTTTACATTTACTAAAAACTTTGTTATACTTTAGTTGATAATTCTTCAATGTATGTGAGAAAACTTTAAAAAATATTTAATATTTTGGTATAGTTACACTTTCTTTCAATTAGAATAACAAAACTTTTAATTTTATTCTTTTTCTTTTGTAAAGTCTACTAAGCTCTACTTCACATATAGATGAATGGAAAAATTGCGTATCTTCTTAAATATTCATTAGGTTCCCACTTTTTCACACATTATTTTCTATGTATCATAATTTGTGTGAGAATTGTACAGAAGGTAGGTATTTCTTTAATTTAAAACGGAAATGATGTATAATACATAAGTACGAGTATTTATTATAAATTAAGAGCTGACCTAATTTAACTAAATTTTCAATGATTTAATTGTCTTTTGATAAAAATATCGCATTTTTTTGTTTTCTGAGCCTAAAATGAATCCCATTTTGTCAAATTCTGTTATATAATTTTTTCTAATAAATGTATTTGAGTTATAAAATACCTAAATTGTTTTATTTTGTTAAATTCGTTTTAAAACAGGCTATGCTTAAAAAATGTTTATACTTTTTTATATAGGCCGTGTTATTTATTTTTTATCTTTTTGTCACACCTAAAATTTCACTTTTTCGCAATATTTGGAATATAATGCCTGTGTGTGAAAATGTCACTTAAAAATGAACAAAATTGGGGAAATACTAAAATGAAATACATACATTTAAGTAAGTTAAAAAATTAATTAATGACAATAGTTCTGAGAAAAAAAAACTAAAATTGTGTGTCGAAATAATAATAATGTGGAAACAATGATAATGAAACTTAATACATATAACCAAATTACTTTCATATTAATTTTTGAATTTTCAATAATACTAATTTAAACGTTTTCTTCTTTCAATTATAAAAATTTAAATTTTAAATTAGAACAAAAAAGGTGACACCAAATGAGACATTATTAACACTCTTTTAATATTTTAATACTATTATAAATAAAAATTTTAGCTCAAATATAGGTAAATCTAAGCTTTTTTGTTAGATTAAAAATATTCAAATTGAGTATCCAAATAAAACTTTAAATTTATGTATTTTATTCATATTTTAATAACTACATTTGTTTTCTTATAAAGTCTTCGGTTTTTCGTTGAGAAATAAGCCAAAACTATTTATATTCGAGCTACAACAGCACAACAGCAGTAACAAAATATTCATATTCATATTCATACATACTCGTAGAAATAGAATAAAACAGAATATTATCATTATTCATACAAAAAGAAAGTGATCTTCTCTTCAACATTATATTTTGTACCAATGCTGTCGTTTTATAACAACCTGATCCAGTCAATTTTTTAATATCTTAATTTTGGTTTTGAATGAATATCACATACAAATACAAGTGAAGTTTATTAAACGACAACACCATCTTGTAATATACCATTACCATTCCTTTCCAACTATATACATGAAACCCACAAAGGTGAGACATTATGTTTTACCTGTGTAACCTCTTGGATTGGAGATTGGAGCATTGTTCTTCTCTAAACCAAAACAAACTAGTTGAGTACGAAATTTCAAAACGTCAGCAACAGTAACCGTATGTCGCTTTTATAAGATTATTCTTTTTAAAAAAAAAGATACAACTTGTTCAAACATAAGCATTTCGCGTTGTTTTGCTGTTTTTTTATGTCCTTTATAAATTTTAAAACTAAAAAATATATAAGTATTTAAATATATATATTCGGAAATACGCGAAACAAAACATAGTTCAAAACCTATTTAATATTCAAGAAACGAAAAACGTATAATGGACGACACTACAGTATACAAGATTTCAAGATATTTATATATGAATTTGGATACACTTTATTCAATGAAAAAATAAAAATTGGATGGAAAGAAATCGATTTATTTAATATTAAAAGTGAAATAAAGAAGTACATACTATATAAAAAACATGGCTGTTTAACCGACTCCAATTGTTTCGTGCCAGTAAGTAATATTAGAGTTATTGTAAAGAATCTTCGTTCATACATTTACAAGTCGATTTTTTTTACACCTATATAGGTAGATCTTGTTTTTTGTTTTTATATGCTCAGTTCAGCTTTGATTAAATTTCAATATGTGTTTGTGGTAATTTCAAAAGTATATGTATGTGCATATAACGAATAATTTTTGAATGTATCTTGTACAAGCTAGTGTACAACTTCAATTCAAAGTCATCATGGAGCTATTGTTTATTACCTGTATGGATAATATTATGTGTAGTTATGTGGGAAATCGTTACATTCTACATATAGCTACGTATATATTTCGGAATAAAATAAAGGTGATCGTGTAATATTTTTTTCTTAAGAAATTGAGGATTGATTGAAAATATTTTTATATAATGGAATTTTGTTGTTGTTTTTAGTGTTAAATCATAACAAACGTTTTTTATACATGAGTATGTACATAAATATAATATCTATCTTATTATTACTTACGTGAAAGTATCTATTAAAGTAAGTCGCTTTTTAAACAGTTGAAGTGTTAAGACGCAAGCGGAGTCAAAACTGTGGCTGCCAAAAGATTAATTTTTTTTTCTTCAAATCATGTATGATATTATTCTCTTTGAGTGTTGTTTTTTTTTTTTTTCAATTATGAAACGTGAGGTATTGCTAAGTTTGTTTTTTATAACGTCAAAGTGCTTGTGAGCACTTGTGAGAGAAGTGCTATGAAATTAAAATTTTTAATTATTGGAAGTGTTTATGTGATAAAATTATTAAAAATGATCAAAAATGGCAAAAAAATGTTCATTGGTAACTAGACTATACACCATTTTATGTGTAACTACATTTATTTGGATAAAAATAAAAAAAAGGATTATTCGTAATTTATTCAAGGATTATATAAAACAAAATTTGGATTTTTGAAAATCTAATAAAATAAAAATTAAGGATTACTATATCACAGGTAATTTTCAAAAGATATTTTGGTTAACCTACATTAAATGAAATATCTATATAATATACATACATACATATATGTTTGTATCTATCTAACTTCCTAAAGAAAAATAATTTTTTATTTTGGACCATACTTATTAAGTCTTAGAAAAACCCGCAAGTAAAAATAAAATATTTTTGAAGCAAAATATTTTGAGAAGAAAAGACGTACTTTCTATATTTTCGGAAGTAACCCTTAAGGGGGTTAAAAGAGGGTTCAAAATTTGTGTGAAGATAAATTACATAGGTACATATATTAAAAGATCCCATTGACTTAAAAAAGGATCTGCTGGGCTTTTTACTAGCTTTTACTCGAAATAGGGGATGGAAGTCACCCTAGACAGGAAGCCAAGGTCACTTTCAGATTTTGGTATTGTAGTATTGGATGTACAGAACGTCATATTTTACACTATAGATAGAAACATTAAACAACCGCAAACAATCATTTAAGCGAATTTTATTAATTTAGTTTATAATTAAAAACAGTTTTAAAAACAGCATGTGACATATAACAAGTTAATTTTCCTTTACTTACAATTCATTTATATATACATACATACTCTATTAAAAATTGAAAAGATAAAAGACAAATTTTATGGGTTTATATGGGTTATTGGAATACATTTTTATATATGCAAATTATCGATGGAATTTTAAATAAAATTAGTAATAAACCTCTTTGAAAGTTGTTGCAGTTCATTTTTTAACAGTTCAAATCACACTTACATTTGTGTGTGTGTGTGCCTATGTGGTGTGTATATACTCCATTTATGACTTATTTTACATTTTTGAAAGATCTAAACTTAATTAAGAGATAACATATTTATGGTAGTTCACATAAAATTTGTGCAGGTGTATGTATATACGAGTATGTATACTTCCATTATATGTTATTTATATCATTGTAACATTTTTATAGTCATAAAATAAAATAATAAAAATTGTTAAGTCAGATTCAGGATATTCGCACTAATTTATTTTATATTTTTTGAATATTTTTAGAATTTTTGTAAAACGAATCCAGTGATGAAAGATTTATTTTGATTTATGGTCGCATGTTATTAGACTATTAGAGTATTAGTATTTCATAGTACTTATGTAATTGCGACATCGATGCAACAGTTCAAAATTGCGCGTGTAAACAACTCGAAAGACAACAAATTACATATTATGTATCTTCTAACAACACGATTTTCTGCTTATGCTAAAATGGATATAATTATGTACTTAGTATATTTTACATAAGATCAACTTTCAGCCAAGTAAAATATACAAATATACTTTATACACATACTTACTCATATACACATTTTTGCTGATGAAATTACAAAATTTTACAAAAAAATTTTAATAAGTAATTGCGAAAAAAATAAGAAAATTTTTATTATAATGCTTAAGCAGAAAAATTATCATAAGAAAACTTCTTCAAGCTTATCTTTCTACATTATAATACATTCTTTAAACAAAGAACTATTTTGAGTACAGTTCAGTTAAATAACTATATATACAATATAAAACATAATAAGAAACTCTGATTTCAACCTCTAACCATTTCCAATAATATACCTCAAGATGGTTCTTTTTTTACATAAAATAGTGCATCAATGATTTGAAACGTTTTCGTCATTACTGTAATTTTACGTAATAACTATATAGCTAACATAATCATCACTATTGATAATAAAGCATTGAAGAAGATGTTCAAGTCTTTAAACCCGTTATGGTATATCTTGTCTTTATTCTCTACGTTTATTGTCCACAAAACACGGAAGTTATCAAATTGCAAAATCTCACTTTTCTTCGGCTGTTTTATTCAAACAGAAATTTTTCTTCATTTGTTTTTAAAGGATCTTTTTACCACAAACATAAATATAGTGTTTTTCATAGCTTTGCCATAATATAAAGAAAGCACATGCAACTTGTCACGACTTTTAATAGCCTTAAGGTTATAAACTATACACAAAAAACTTCTTTTGACTTTCTTAGAAGATAAGTGTTTATTCTACATAATAATCTATAGAATAAGAATGTATGTATAAGAGCAGATGTAAATTAAAAAAAATTACGAAGCGTTTTTTAATTAATTGTACCATTTGTATTATGTACAGATCTACAAATGTGTATTAGTATCAATTCAGTACATATACTCTTTTTAAAATTCGAATAAAAATAATAGAAATCATAATTATTAATTGAAAAATAATACATACTTCTATAGTTGTCAATCATTAGAATATGTACTTCACAATTTATTAATTCAACAAAGTTTTAAAAAAAAATTAGTTTAATTGAACAAAATTTGAATCATTTTGATGTTTTTTATTTCTTGTTTGTTTTACAGAAATGCAGAATGGGTCTTCACGAGGACTGCGAGAAGGTATACTTCTCAACGCAACACAGGTAAAATTGAAAAGATAATAGAGTTGTAAAACCTAAGTAATTAATTAACTTACCTGAAATATTATTGTGAGATTAAGATTACAAGAAATCTTTGTGAAATGATAAATAAGTCTATTGTTTGCTTCCGTCGAATTTTTCCGAAAAAAATCCAAGAAATTTTGCATTTGGCTTCCATTGAAAATGCAATACTGTCCGCTGGAATTCCGAAGAAATTCTCTATGGAAAATATATGTAAATACGATAAATGTTGAATTTCTACTCAGAATGAATAAGGGATTTTCCAATAGAATTTAAATAGAATTTTTCACATAAAATTTCTATAGTATTTTCTCATTAGTATTATTAACTCATTTCCCATATAGTTCTGTAACATTTTCACCTGGATAGACATATGTAACTCATAAGTTCTTTGCTATTTGTAAAACATGAGAATTTTATTATTGCGCATTTAACATGCATAAATGACAAACCCGTGTTGGAAAAAATACAGAATACTATAACGCAAATATAATGCTCATTAGTTTTTTTCCAATGCAATGCAGAAATTTCTTAAGAAAGTAGCCTAATAAAGAAAATATGTAGATACTACATACCTATACATAGGTACCTGGATTGGATGATTGTTTTCATTTGCTTTGTTATGTCAAATTAATAAAGTCTTTTTTTACAAATAAAATTTGCTTCATTTGTGTGGAAATGAAAATAGCCATATAAAGTAAATTTTAGGTATAGAAGAATTGCACTTTTCTCAAATTTTTCTGTAGCTACGTGCTTAAGAAATTACGAAATTAAAATGTTCTTGTAAAATGTAAATAAAAGATGCGCACAAGAACAGTGATGGTACATTATATAGGCTTGTACGTACAGTGTAATCGATATGTACAGATTTTGAACGCGTTATAAAGAGCTGTAGATAGTGTAGATTCTAACTTTAAACTTCAATCATAGTACAAAGAAGACAAGTAGAATTACTTTTGCATAACTGTAAATAAAAAATGACATCCAATCATAATGAAGAACGTTATCAGTAATAAAAAAAGAAAAAAACTTCCTATAAGACGGAGAGAGACTTGTAGTATGTACCTTAAAAATTTACATGATTTTATATGGAAAGAAAAATATATCTTTCTTCTTCATTTCTAAGAAAAAAAAAATAAATTTCTACACAATTATATTGTACCTCCCTCAACTATATCAATGTGTGTATCACAATATATTTTACATAACTTTATATTCTCACCTACACATGTTTTACGCATACACGTAAAAAATGAGAATAAAAATGCCTCCCTCAAGAACTTATCTGTATTGGTTCTATACTTTTTATAAGGTAAAGCGTAGTAATATTGAATCACTAGTATTTATTTTGTTTATTATTATTTGTAAGAAGATAGTGAAGGAAATGTAATAGATATGTACATATTGTTCAGTTTAAGTTAAAAGGTAATTAATAAATTATAATTTAAATGAATTTCCAGTAAATTTCCATATATTGGATTTGAAATTACGTTTTCGCTTCCATTTTACCCAATATGGCAATAAGAATTATATATTGAATAACTACGTATATAGAAAATTTAAATTTTTTATCTTTGTTGTTCCCTAATGATTTATCTTTACACTTGCATTTTACACATACATATACATTGAAGTTTTTCAAAATTTCTTATCAAATTTTGTATGGAAAATTAAAATGTGATTCTACTAGTCTTCTCTATACTATGCTTCAATTTCATTTCTGTATCTAAAGTATCATGGATATAATGTGGATGGTGTTAGGTAAAAGATTTTTATTGAATAAGTTGTTGCAATAGCTTTACTGCTATTGAATGAAACAGAGTAATAAGAGTTCACGTCTTGATAATGATAGCAAGTAAATAAGAAGAGTGTGTATTTCAAAAAAATAAAATCAAATAATGAGAACAGAAAATATGCAATTTAAAAAACAAGTTTTCTTGTATTTATATATGTGTCACATACATACATATGTATATATATAAGTATGAACTTACTTTACTTTACCAAGATTTTAAAGGACAAACATAAAAAACAACAGCAAATAAAAGGTGTAGTCGTGTATAACTGATGCAAAACTGAAAAGTCGTTTATGTTACTTCTTTCAAATTTTTTTTTCTTCTATCGATTACAAATACCCACAACAACTGATTATTTTTTCTTATTTCTTTTATGTTTTCATAAACGATCTTTTCCAGTAATAATAACTATGTTCATTTCAGGTTTTATTCCCAAGAATCTATAAAAACTAATAAAATGATATATCAAAGTAAATGTGACATTTTCTTATTCATTTATTCATTTATCTTTTTCATATCTTATTGAAGTTTCAAAATATTTCAGTACTTATCATCATTAAGTTACATTCTACCAAAAAACAATCTATCTTGATTCTTGCAAATAGTTAGGGTTGTGTTGTAACACAGTATAAATAGCATATCGCTGTCCTTCCTCAAAATATCTATAACATGCTAAAACCCTACATATTTCCTATATTATATTCGTTCTGTAATATGAAATGAAAACAAAACACAATATTACATATACATATTTTATTACATTTTAAATGGACTACCTACAGTGAAAATTTAATTTAAAATAAATGATAAATACAAAAAGAAAGAAAAAAAAACTGGAAAGATTACAAATAGATAGTTTTATATTATGCATCTTCATGATTGACGACAGAGGTGTATCATCAATGCAATAGCAATGGACAATTATCTAAGTGAAAAAAGCTATAAAAAGGAGAATCGTACCTATTTTAGGAAGTGGGTGCAAAAATGTATAAACATGTAAAAACACGTATATGGATATATAATGTGAACATTATATTATTCACTTATACCTATCGACCAAGTATTATAATAGAAAAATTACTTCAGTACATTGAAATGGTAACAGTCAATTGGCCTCAAATCTAAAAGCTGTTTCGAGCTCTTTCATATTCTTAGGAATTTTTTCTTAATTACTCATTCTTTTTGTTGAAATGTATTCTCTTTCTCTTATGTAAAAATTTGGTACTTTTTAATAAATTTGTTCAAATTTGAAAAGAAGTAATTAATGTTGAATTCAATTTTTTTTATAGGAGAATACAGGGCAAACAGCCCTACATGAAGCTGCATCAATTGGTGATGAAAAATCTCTTCAAGTTTTGTTAGCAGCTGGTGCAGACCGCAATGTCAAAGATTATAAGGTAATTAAAAACAAATACTCGTACACAAATAATAATAAAAAGTGTAATTAAATCTATATACATATATGCCTGGTTTTTTTTATAGCATGGAAACACTCCGTTGCATGAAGCTGCTTGGAGAGGCTTTAGTCGTTGCGTAAAAGCATTGTGTGCCTTACCACAACCAAAGATTGGAAAAGATGCAAAAGAACTAAAATTAAAAGATGTGCTTCAAGAAACTCATGGGGCTTTACATAGTGCTCTTCTAGGTACACGTAATTCTGGAGGTTTCTCTGCATTACACTTAGCAGCACAAAATGGTCACAATCAAAGTTGCAGAGAAATTCTTCTAGCTGGTGGTGATCCAGATGTTCAAAATAACGTATGTTTGCAAGTTTTATAAACATTCTCGTACTTAATATTTTAAAAAATTTAATCAGATTTTACATTTAAATTTTAGTATGGCGATACTTCCTTACATACTGCTTGCCGTTATGGGCATGCTGGTGCAACGAGAATTCTATTGTCAGCAAAATGTGATCCAAATCGAACAAACTTGAATGGTGATACACCACTTCATATTTCATGTGCTATGGGACGTCGAAAACTGACGAGAATTCTGCTTGAAGCTGGAAGTAGTATTGAAATAAAAAATGCTCAAAATGAAACTCCGAAAAATATAGCTTTGAGAAAAAACCTCCCAGAAATTATAGAAATTCTTGATAGTCCAGTAATTGTTAAAACACCAAAGGATCGAGATAGAAGCAGTAGTAACAGTAAGAGTGCCGACCAAGTTGATGGAGAAAAATTAAAACCTAACAAAAAATCACACAATGTTGCTAATCCGGCTAATTGGTCTCCATATGGATGTCATTATTTTCCAGACCCTCGTTCGTTTCCTTCACCAAAATTAGAAACCTTGCCCAAAGAACCTCTTGGTAAAGGAGAACAATATTATTTGGATCTTGCAGGGAATATTCGAAAAGGTCCAATTGGAGTTGGAAATACTTGTTACTGTGGGCCATTCTTTCGTCATATTGAAGAAAGGATCAGTCGTAATCGTAAAAGTATTAGAAAATATGTTCATAAAGCGACTGAGCGTTTAGATAGCAAAGTTCAAGCATTATCACTTAAAACAGATGACCAAATTGAGCAATTAACGCGATCAATGATTGCTGATCGAATTCAGTGCGAAGGAAGAAGATTACATCTTGAACAATGGCTTAAACGTGGTGATCCAACTCGTGTTACTGTCGGACATTATTTGAAATCAAAGAAAAATTTAGATAACACTAATACACTGACACGTTGTAAAAGCCTTGAACTATTAGATGATACATCGTTGGACGATAAAAAAATTCAAAATTCAAAAAGTTTTGATATTCTGGATGACGTCAATGTTATTGTACATCATCACGAAGACGATGATCCTCTCAATGCTCTAGCTGAGTCTAATGTAGACCAAAGATGTATCTCCTTACAAATTAGCTCTGAACGTAAAAACTCAAATCGAAGTGGAAGTAGTGGCGGACGATTAGATTGTGATAATTATTCGGTATCAGAACGACTTGAAGAGTTATTGGCAAAAACAAATGAGATTTTAGAATTAGAAAAAATATCACGACGAAAAAAGAAACAAATTTCACATAACACTTACACCCCGGTTGCAGAAACTGTGAAAAAAAAGGAATCAAAAGTGAATCATCATTCTATGCATGCAGAAAATTTTATTCAGCACCTAAAAAAAGTATCTTTGGGTAATGACAAAAAACACAATTGCACTGAAGATGTACAAGATGCAGAATTCATTGAAAAAGAAATGAGAAAAATCACATCATCTCTATTACGTGATGAAGAATCTGAGATTGCTGGTCGGAATCTTGAACATCCTTCATTATCTCCTGAAATAATGAAGGAACTTCCCAGTCAAAAAGAAATCGAGAGACGAAGTGATCAAGAACATGAAAAATCAAGTATTCTTAGTGGTAGTTCACAGAAAAACTCAAGTCCATCTGGTAGTGGTGGTGGTTGTTATGTTCCTGAATTTGACCATCGTCTTAGATCGTATAGGACAAAACATTTAGTACCAAGAAATATTGAAAAAATAGATAGTAATTGTAGAAATCATCAATCTAGTCTCATTGATGAAATACATCATACGCATGACGATTATCAATATATGTTAAATGCCTCTCGAAATAACTTTCGCTTGCCTGTAGAAAAAGAAACTTTTAATGAAGAAAATCATAACAGTTTGCTGCATCTTCAAAAGGTTGACTTTGTTATGGATAATAATAGTTTTTATAAAGATGAAAATAATTCATTTATAACTTCTCATGTTGATGTTAATAAAAATGGCTTATATCAAAACACAGATGTCGATGATGCCGCTAGTTCCTCAAATAACACATTAAAATCAGAAAAGCATAGAAAACTAATTTTTCCGGAGAAATGTAACCCTGATCAAGAAGATACAACAGAACTATCAGAAATGGCGAATGTAAATGAAATTAATGAACTGAAAAATCGAATTTTAAATGGCTCAAATTGGAAAAGTCAAGTTCTAAAAAAAACTCAGCAACAAATGAATAAGAAATCTTCATCTGATGATAAAAATGAAGCAAAAGAAGTCAATAAAACTGTACAAAAATTTGAAATTAAAAATAGTGAAATAAAAACTTTAAAAAATCCACAACAAGGAATCTTAAAGCGCAGTAAAGTACAAGAACTTGTCGCTAAATTACAAGATACCAGTAGTTATGAAGCTGATAATACAACAAAGTCAACAAATACTCCAAACTTCTATAAAACTAATCAAAAAGTTGATATTCAGAATGAACACTCAGAAAGCAGTGAAGATGAGCAAACAAATGAGGAAGACAAAAGTAGTCCTGAAAAAAGAATTTACATGAATAAAATAATAGAAAATCATTATCAGCAAAAACAAGTTCATCGTGTTCATGACGAAGATGATTACTACTACAGCGATATTAACATAGCTCAGCCTCAAGTATCTGCTTCATTGATTACGAAATTATTTAATCATGAGCAGTCAAATAATTTTGTCAACAGTCAACATTTAATGAATTTACAAAAACAATTTCCTCAAAAGACAACAATTGATTCACGGAATTTAATTCCAAAAGATGCTTACTTTCATGAACTTCCAAATAAAAATCGCATGCATACTATTGCTGATAAACTACCTGAAAAACAGATGATAAATTTTTCTAATCATTTTCAACAACAAATTCAAGTTCTTCCAATCATGAATTTACCCCCCCATTATCAACAGGAATCATCAGCGGGACAATCAAGCCTAAGTTCAACAAATTCATTGAGTGCAGCTCGCACCCGGAATCCATTGCCATATCTTCAAAGATACGATACATCTACAGGGGCACTTTTAAATGATAGTTATGCTCTAAATTCTCCGGAAAATAATTGTAATCTAATGACTCCTACTAAAAATATTAGTTTAAGCCCGCACAAACATGTTTTACAACCTGAAAAATTACTTACGAATCGAAAATTTGGAATGATTAATACCGGTGGTAATAATTATGCGAATAGAGAATCTATTGATTTTAATTTCTTCAATAACAATCATCATCAACACACAACACAAATTATGCATTCACCATCATTATTACACCATCATCAATTACCCTCAGTAACACAAAATACATCAATTACTCCTGAACAAGCGCAAGTTGAACGAGATTCAAATAATGATTCAGGATATAGTACAAAAATTGGAGGAAGTTCACATGGTCCTAGTCCAAGTTTATCAGGATCTACAATATGCACTGGTGGAACTGAATTTGGTATTGCATCAACAAATGATATGATGGAAAATAATAAAAATAGTAGTGATATATCTCCAGTGATGACAATAACTACACAAAGAGGACAACATACCAACAACAACAACAACAACAACGGGGATTTAAGATATTTTATAGGGAATATTGGAGCTTCAAGTTTAGTATAATATATAGTACATACATATTTGAATTTTTTTTTAAGAGAATTTGTAAATTATGTTTTTTTTTCTTTTCTGTTAATTTTGTGACATTTTCACATTAATATTATTATTATTTTTTATTTATGTAAATTTTACTTACACAAAACATGTAAATAATAATTGTTTAAGATAATCTTTAAGATAAAAATAAATTCGATATTATCAAAATGTACATTTTGCTGTTATCAATAATTATAATAATCATAATAATAAAATAACACTTGAATAATTTGAAATTTGATTTTGATTTTTCGAACATAAACAATTTTAAATCGAAAGTCCACTTAGAACCCAGTTATTAGACGATTAAATTTAAACCTAAAGGTCATAAACTTGAACTTAGGACCTTGAAATTTCACCAATTTATCTATTAAAGGGTTCTATGTAACATCCAACCCTTGTTTTCAAAGTCCTTGCTCAAAATATCCTTTTTTAAAACTTTCAGTGTCAAAAGGCAGTAGAAATCAACTCGTTTACTGCTGACATTTCAAATAAACAACACATTCAAAATTATTACATATACTGTTATATTTTGGAAAAAATTCTCATGTTCTTCTTTTCAAATCAATTTTGACTAAATTTTTTTTTTTATTGTTCTATTTTGTGTTCTCAAAACATCGCATTAAAACATTTAAAATTAAAATACAATAAATTTTTTAACCTTCGTCTAAAGAACGTTTTTATTTCAAAATGTTTTGTTTACAATTTAATTATTTTATTTTTCCTTTTCTTAATTTTTTTTATTTCTTTTTTAAATGTAACCGTTTTCTGTTTATTTTATTTTTTTTATACATAAATCAAATTTTATTTCTTATCATAAATTCAACCTATTAATACTTTAGTACAATTATGATTTCAACTTTGAATTTATCTGTATTTTATAATATGAGAGCATTTTTTTGTTATCTAAAATTATTTCTAAAGTATACTTTTAATTGTTCATAAAAAAAAAAAAATTTAAAAGCACCACAAATTAATTATTCTGAAACAAACAAACAAATAATAAAAAAAAAAAAACATGTTTTTTATCATATTATTGATTTAATCATTAAATTTGATTATGAATTATGAATGTAAAAATATATGTGTCATGATTTCATTACTTAATTAATTATTATATGTAATAAATATTTTACAACAGAGCTCTTAAAAATTTCCATGTGAACAATTCTATTTACCATTATACTTTTGAAACTTACCTCATTTCATACTCAATTGTGGGTATACACAATTAAAAATATTGTAATTTTATTGAAATGAAAATAATGAAAAGTAATTTAAATTATATTTATTATAAAATTTTTACGTATTAACATTTAATTCTAATTAATTTTTTTTTTCGTCAACTTTTTTTAATTTTTCTATTTTATTTAATTTTTTTTTTCACTTTTTTTTTAAAATTCCATTTATTTAATTTAATTTGTTTTCTGTTTTTATTTTTAGAACCTTTATTACACATTTATAAATTTACATATTATATTGTATGTATGTATTTTCTATTAAGCCTTTTAATAAATTGTATTTAAATTATATTTTCGCAGTTATTTTTCGTGTAATAAAATCATAAACATTTTTTTTTTCTTCTCTACATTATTTAAAATATTATTTAAAATATGTGTGTTAAATATTCTTATATTTAAATTACAAACTACTCACAGCATTTTCTTATATTTTTTTTTTTTTCAACAAAGATTAAAATAATAATGAAATATGCTAGTGACAGACAGGAGTTTAGAAATTTTGGATCTGTCATTAAAATTGATGTGCAAGAGTTTAATTTAAATTGCTGTCGAAATTTCATTCTACATTCAAATTATTTTCGAATTAATTAAAATAGGCTCTTTTAATTACACAGTGTCCAGTCCGTATTATTTATTTTTCACTTTCTTTTTAAACATTTTAATTTAACAAAGTGTAATTTAGAATATTCTCAAAATTAAGTGTATGTATATTCTAAAATTCAACTATATATAGACGAGGTTTCACATTAAAAGTAATTGGCTACATGATATTTTTTTTAAACTGATTAAAGTTAAAAAGGTATTCAAAATTTTCAGTTTAATGCTTAAAAATCATTTTTATTTCGAATTAAATTTAATTAAAATCGCTAGAAAAATAAAATAATTTGATTATTTAGCTATGTCTGTGTCTATGTTTATTATTTTACGTTATGAGAGTTCAAAATAAATTCTAAAATTCTTCTTGGGGGAAAATCGTATCAAATTAACTCTAATTTAAAAAAAAAAAACAAAAAAAAAACTTCTAAATTATTGAAACGTTCAATGTATAGCTATTGTCATTGTACAAAAAAAAAAAAAAAATAGAATCGTTGCAATATGAAATTTCTTATACATCCTAATCTCATATTAATTTCAGTCCATAAAAAAATTCAAGGATATTTTCATTGCTCTTCGATGGGTTTTTGTTTTTCACTCTAAACACACAAGATATACAACATGTACGTATACATTGTGTATATGTACCTAGTTTTTTTTAGCACTGCGTAATATGTTCCCTTGTTAATTTTTATTTTTTTCAAATAAGTAACATTATAGTGTAATATAATTATTATTGTCAAAACTTCAAATTTTTCATGAATACCTACACATTCAATTATAGACAACAGCTATGATAATTTGTGAATTATAAAAAATTAATAAACAATTAATTGACAAATACTTAACATATTAAAATCCTAACTTTTCACAAATCTTTTCAATTTACTAAAACATAAAAATAATAGAAAATTGCAATGCAATGAAAATGTACTAAATTAAATTTTTTGTAAGAAAATAAAGTAAAAACTTCAATTTAAAAAAAGGATTGTCTTTATTCGATCGAAATTTAATTATTGTTTTTTTTAAATTATTATAGTCCCATATTTTTCAAAATTAAATTTAAATTATTGTGACAAATTTGAGCAAAAAATCTTGTCCTATCGTCAATTAATTTACAAAACCGCAGTCTACAAGAAATTTTGAACTTTCTTGAAAAACAAAAAACAAATAATTGCCAATAATCGAAATAATTAATTACTTTTATCAATAATATCAGAAATTGAAATATTTAAATCTAAAAAAATAACAATAATATTGCTTAATTATACGTGTACGTGTGTTTTTGTCATTATATAGAAATTTAAACCAGTCTACCAATTTTTTTTTTTTTTGGCTAAATCTTCAGATTACATATGATTTGTTGAGTGTTATACTTAAATACAAAATTTATTAAAAAATAAACATTTTTTTTTAAATTTATTTTAAAACAAATTTAATTTAAAAGTCGATTTTATTTATTATTTCAATAAAATATCCACAAATTTAATTTAATATCATACGAACATATATGTAATTATCTCGAATTGGAAAATAAACATATTATATACATACATACATACGTAATACAGCGTGTATGTACATTACTTAGAATAAAATAAATAAAATAAAAATACTTAAACTAAAAAAAACTAAAAAAAAAATTAAATGAAATTCTATATAATTATGGGCAATTTTTATTATTTTTAAATAAAACATGCATAGGTGAAATAAAGGTCATAATAATAACGACGCGCGTATACTGTATCATTTTTCTTCTTAACTTTTGTATTTTTATCTTGTATAGGTATTGGTATTGTATATCACATATGTATATATACGCTTTTAGCGAGTATATAAACGTGATATGTTTAGAAATCGCAAAATATAATTAACAAGAAATTTTTTAATTTTAATTTTCAACATTATAAGTATGTAACCAATAATTTTTTTTTCTCTCTTCTTCTTCTCTAATTCAAATATAAATCAACAAATACTATTTTGATATTTTATACATATTCATATTTTTTTTTTTTTCAGAATTTAATTAGAGCCTCTTATATATCAATTAGTTTTAATTGTGAATTGTAATTAAATTAAAGAAAAATTAATTTTTTAATTTTTCATAAATTTGATTCATTTTATAACTGATTTTAAATTATTTTTATATATTTTTTATTTTTGCTATTTTTTGGCTTTTTACCGAAAATGTGCAAGCAGCTTATTTTGCCTTCCATCTCCGAGACAATATGGATTCCAATAAAATATTGCGATAATTGATAAAATATATTCTAACTTTATTTTCAATGTAATGCCACATATTAAATTGACTATTGTGTTTAACTTTGTTTTTTTTTTTTTTTTTCATTGTCAATTCTCATATGTATGATAATAACTTTTACTTTTTACACTCAAGTAGTAATTACTTTCGAAAAAATATTGTTGATGTTGAAAGCAAAATAAAATTATGTAATTCATATTCGGTTTTTCATCACAAATTTAAAAATAAATAAAAAATTCGAAAAACAGAAAACAGAAAACAATGAACCTTAAAAATAACATATTAGACAAAATTATGTACTTATGTTTTTAAAAAAATTTGATTTATGAGCTTAGTCTGGCGGTTACACATGTGTCAATTATTTTTTATAAATGAAATTAAAAATAATAATCGTAAAATTTGAAAAAGAATAAAAATTCGACGATTGAAAATATCATTATTATTATTATTTTTTTTTTTTTTCTATAAATTAAAATAAGATTTTGGTTTTTTTTTTTTTTTGTAAAAATTTTATCTACATGAAATATCACTAATATAGCACTTACAACATATTTTGAATTTTTTGTTTTTTGTTTTTTTTGTTTTATTATTTCTGCTCTTAAAATAATTCCATATACATATATTAATATTAATTTAAATTACAAGTATATTTCAAATTAAATTTATATTTATTCTTCTTAACGACATATCACACTTTTGTTGATACATTTTACAAGTCTATATGTATGTTTATTTTTATATTAGTATGTATAGGTATACATATATATATTTATATTTGAAATATGTAATTGTATTATGTAATTATAATTTTTTTTTTAATTATTTATAATACCTACATGAACCATTAAAAAAAAAAACATTAACCTCATTCCTGGCACTTTAAGGAAATATATAGTTATGTATGTACTATATATATGTACATATCTATAAATACATACATATATATATACATACATATGTACATACTTTTTTCTATATTCTTTATTCTTGCGTCGACTTATGCACATAATATTATTACAATCATAATTAAAAATCCATTCATTCTTAATTTGAAAAAAAAAAATGGAAAAATGTCTTCTATTTACACGCTATACGCTATTCAATTATTATTTTTAAATATTTATTGAAAAATGTCAAATTCATAATACTGAAAAAAAAAATTGATTGTATCTATAATGTATGTATAAATTAATAAAATTTCAGATGTTCACAGTGATAACTTCATTATTCAATAATTCTATACAATAAAACCCCTTTTTTTTTCAAATGATAAATGTAACTTTAAAAATCACAAAAAATCAACATAATTTATAAGAAAAATTTTATGAAACTTTTAGAGAATATTTTGTTGAAAAAATATTTGAAAAAATGGGAAAAAATTCAATGAAATATATAAAATTTTGTTCAAATATATTTTTATGTCTTATCGTAAGTGTTTCACATATCAAATATTGAATAACACAATATTGCGAAAAATTATACTTTTATTTTCTCATCAACTGTGTGTGTGTATACCTGATATTCATACACGAATGATGAAATCTTGTATTTTAAAAGAATCAATTTTTAATTTGGTGTGGAACTATTTTAACTGCACACTAAAGTCTCTTTTTATATGCATTGAAAAAATAAACTTTGCAAACAAAAAACGCTTAAAATTACGAAAAAGTGCAAAACTTTAAACTAAACTTAGAAAAAAATCTGCTCAAAAAATATTTCATATTGCGTTGAATTCTAAATAAAATGAAACTATAGCACTGCTTAAAGACCAAATCTTTTAAAGAGTCAATTCTAGCTTTAAAAAAAATACTTTTTTATTTTCAAACAATTTATAAAACATAAATAAGACATTTTTCCATTTTTAAATATATACTTTCAATGTTTTACTTTCTGCTGGTCTTAAAAAAGCATATTAATTTAAATATATGTATTTTCAATTCAAAATTGCTAAATCAGAGCTTAGCTCTATTTTTTAATTTAAAAACATTTATATGTATATATCTATATATATACAATACATATATATTCAAAAAAAAAATAATAGGAATAATAATTGATGTCAAAATTAAGAATTAAATGAGTTAAATTACTTAAAAGTAAAAAAAAAAAAAAAATTAAACCTAAATAGTATTTTTATTTTTTATTAATTTTTTTTTGCTTATTAAATCCTAAAAATTTCTATTAAATTCTTATTCCTGCATTAATTTTTATTCTACATTCATAAATTATAATAATGTTTAAATTAAAAATTGTATTTAAAATTTCTCTGTTTTTTTTTTTTTTTTTTAAATTAATATATTACATATTTATATATTGAAATATTATTATGTACATATATTTATGTATATGTATATATAGTACAATAATCCTACTTAGTAGTCAACAACTTCCATTCTAAATGGTTTCTTATTTTTATTACTTGCCGGTAATGATAGATGGTCACCAGTTGATGAACGTATTGAATTTCTCATTGTTGGTGGTTCATCTTCATCATCTGAATCACTTCGTACTCCAACTGGACCACCTAATGCTGGACCACCATTAAAATCATCATCATCATCATCCTAAATTTTATATAAAAAAAAAGAAACAAATATGTATGTATATTTATTAATAGTCCAGAGACAGATCTTCTATATATTTAAAAAAAAAATATTTATAATTTTTGATTTGTGCAATGGAAACACTATGAAGAAGGAAAAAAAAACATTAAATTGTGTATTTAACAAAATATGTATACATACTTTCAAACTTAATTAAAATAATAAAAATAAATGAATATAACGTAATCTGTAGGTAAAATTAATAAAAAACATTAAAAAAAGCACATAAAAACTAAATGTCTTAGAGCATTTAAAAAATATGATTTAATAGAGAAATACAATGAAAAATGTTCATTCACTAAGTTTTATTTGTATTTGAAAAAAAAGTTAAATTTTTAAGAGTCTAAAAAGTAAGAGAAAGTTACAAGTTCCAAACCTCCTTTATAACGTTTTTTTTTTTCTTGATGTATATCAATTAATTGAACGGTGTGTTATTTTTAACTTCTAATTATTTAATTGGACTTTATATCAATAATATTTATAAATACATTAATAAAAAATATAAACAATTTTAACACATATCTTATTATTTTCTGTATGAAGCTAGAAAGCTCACTACAGGGTGTATTCCGGTTCGGAACTGGTAACTTTTTTCTACTAATCATAAGTATAAAAATTTAATTTAAAAACGAAAAAATAAGAAATCTACATTTTAAGATATTTAATTAATTAGTACTGATATGATACTTTACATTAATGATTGTACAATATATCAGTTAAAAGTAATAATATAGCGAAAAAAACATCAAAAAATTGAACAAACTAATAATTCATGCAATCACTTAAAATTCAAGTTTACTTTAAAAATGGAAAGAAAGAAATTTTTAGACATTATGTACTGTTTTTTGCATAAAATGCGCATGAATTAACAGCGGAAATGTTTGTGCACCAGATACCTGGTAATTTTCAATAAAATCTAGATCGCTTTACAAGTAGATACTCTTATTTTACAATGAATTTAACTTTATTATTCTGTATTTTATTTTATATCGAATAAAAAGGTCGATCCACACATATCTGGTTCGGCACCAATCCTGTTCCTTTTCGTCCATGTTTGTATGTGATTTGCGACTAGAACTGGGCCGGATATGCATGATATAAATGCATAAACATGTAAAACTTCCTGAATCTGATCGGACGGACCGGATCGGATTTGTGTGAATCGACCTTATTTAAGTCAAAAGCTAAATTTTTGATTTGTTTTTACCGAAACTTATGAGTGTGATTGATAAACCATCAAAATTACCATTTGAATTAG
The DNA here is from genome assembly GCA_932526495.1 of Bombylius major. Lineage (NCBI taxonomy): Eukaryota > Metazoa > Arthropoda > Insecta > Diptera > Bombyliidae > Bombylius > Bombylius major. The sequence continues at coordinate 34,123,995 of OW052047.1, forward strand.
TGACTGCTAATGAGTATAAAATCAAAACAAAATAAATAATATTTTTTATACATACATACATAATTATGTATGCGAATATTCATGCAATAATTTTTAGTCATTCAGTTTAAATTAAAAATAATTGAATAAATAATATGGATTACTTATTATATGCGTAGTATGTATAATTAATTATGTAATTAGGTTTTTTTTTATAACTTCGTCAGTTTGACTAAATATGAATAAGTACCTACATATTTTAGTTGAGTATTATTACTATTTAACACTTTATAATAAGTATCCATATTATTTTGAATAAAATAAAAAAAAGTTAATAAACTATTTAATACATAATATGTGCATATAGTATACATATAATATATACATAAGTATAGTTACTACACATATATACATATATATTTATCATACAATAAATACGATTATTTTTATTTACCCTTAATAAATTATCATTAGTATTGTCAATGAATATAATCTTACACTTATTAATTAATTAGTACTTTATTATGTTATAAAACAATGAAGCTTGTAAAAGTATTTATATATATAAGTTTTGCTTATTCTGTGATTTTTCTCTTGTTTTTTTGTCATCTTCATCAATTTCTTATGTTCAATTATTTGAATTGTAATATTGTATTTTCTTTTTTAAGTTTATGTTGTCCAAACTATACGAGTATATTTATATATGTATGAATGGTATATAATAAACTTTTTTGTAAATTTATTATAATTATCATGTTAAATATAATTTGAAAAAATTTTTGTAAACATATTTTTTCTTTTATTTTTTTGTTAGGCTCATACATATATTTTACTTGTACGTATTGTTTAATTTTTTATTTGTATTCTGAAGTTCTCATCATATTTTTTTTTTAAATAATTTTTAAATAACTTTAATTAATTTTTTTTGTTTTTTGTTTTGTTAAACTGTAAATCTTGTTTAACACAAGAATCGAACATATTTTATTATGAGTAATTAAATAATTTTCTGGTACATAATTTATTTGAATTTTTTTAAAATAGCATGTACAAAGGCTATTTTTTATTTACTTCTCATAGTACATTTTTATAATTGAATTTTTTATTTTTTTTTATTTTTGCTTTTATATTATATTCACATATTTATATACTCATAATATTTAACAGCTCTTATATTATATAGTGTTTTGTTCTTAGAATAATTTTATAGCCATTCAGACGGTTCGATTTCTTCGTAAATATTTATTTAATCAAGTTATACGGTATTTCTTAATCAATGATAACTTTTTTTTTTGTTTATTTTTCTTTTATTTATTTATTTTTTTTTTTTTTTTAATAAATAAATGTTGTGGTATTTTTCTTCTTTTTTTTACCATGTGATTTTAATCATTTTATTTTCATTTCTATACTTTAATTATTATTATTATTATTAGTTTATTGAGTTTAAATTATATTTTTTTTTATTATTTATCGAATTTTGTTGCACTGATCCTGATTAAAATTATATTGATGTCCGGATTTCTAATTCTATAATTAGAATTAATTTGGTGAAGAAAATTTTTTTTAAAGATTTTTATTAAAAAAACAATAATGAAAATTTTTGGTTTAAAATTTTATAATTTTAAAAATTCACGTTAATACGCATACGAAATTTCCCATTTAGAAAAAAAAAATGGCCTATATATTAAAAATTAAATATACAAATAAACTAAACTTTTATCATTAAATTGTGCTTATTAATATTGATTTATTATTATTATTGAATTGAAAAATAAAAAGAAATTTTAAGTAAATGCGACAAAAGCAGAAGACGACACATTTTTCTCAAAAAGTGTTCAATATTAACCACCCTTTTTCATTTCGGAAAATAAAAGCTTTTTCGATTCTGCATCGATTTGCAGTTTTTCGGATGAACGTATGGTTTTCGATAATTATTACAATTCGAACAATAGATTCATAGAGTTCATCATCTATATATTAAATGACGAAAGAGCTAAGTTAAATATGTATTTGAAAAGGACTTCAGAAGTGTAGGTGATCCTGTCACCTAAACGACTAGCGCCGGCTCTATTTTATACAAATTTATAAAATGTGCTAAGTGTACTGCATTTGATTCAAGGAGTAGATATTTTTTTTAAAAAAAGTCACATTATTTTAATATTTTATTGATGAGAAATTTCGTAATCGTAAAATTAGTACATATTCAGATTTTTTACTAATCTCAACTTTAAAAGATTTTTATTGATAAACTAGAACCAAAGAAAATAAATGTATTTTTCAAAATTTCAAAATTTCACAACCGTTTTTTTTTATTATTGTTTTAATTTTTTAATTTTAAACTTTTTTTTTTTTTTGTTGAAAAAATTATCATTTTTATAATCGATAAATATTATGTATGTAATTTAATAACTTACTTCAAAATCTCCAATTGTAAATCGTGTTGCTGTTAAAGACGCAGCCGGAGGTAAATCAGGACTAATCACCTGCATTGTGTGTATTGTGTTGATGAATTTATTTTTTAAATACATAAGTAGTTCGATTTGAATAAAGCATTAAGAGAAAGAGGTGATAGTTATGTAGAGATCATTGTTAGTAAAAAAAAAATTATTTGTACTTAATTATTATTATTATACTAAATTATTGACTATATAATATATATAAAGATTTTTTATTAACAAGAATTTTAGATAAAAATGATGATATTATATTAAAACAAAAAATATAAATAAAACCATAAACATAGTTAAATCACTTATATCAAAAAATGTATGGCACATAAATACAATTAATTTTTCGAAAAGAGAATCCATCTAAACTACATATATTATACCGTTTATTTAAATTGTTATTTACAAGATTTCTAAAGAAAATTTAGAAACAGCTAAGAATATTATTATGTATTCTTAAGCGAATAGATATAATCAGCCTTATATATGTATAATATAATATGTTTGTTTTAATTTATTTTTCTAATAATTATTATTTTTTAACAAATATAATTATTTTAAAAAAAAAAACGCACTACGAAATTGACGTTTTTTCTTAATATTGAAATATACTTGAAAATCCATGTAACTTAAAATAAAATTAATCGAAATAGCTATTTAAAAAAAAAAAAAAATATTTTTCTACTCTTTTCGAACAATTATACTTTGACATTTTCCTAGTGCACATTTAAAGCTCGTTATAAACTTGTTTTTTTTTAAATTGTGTTTTGGTCTGTTAAATATGTCTATGTATATTTATTATATTTTACTATCATTTTTTTTTAAAGCAAAAAAATAAAATTAAGCCATTAAGAATGTCTACAAAACAATAATAAAATATAATTTATAAAATACAATAAACTGTATTATACTTACATCATCTTCATCAATCATTTCTTTTGTTGATGCTGTAGTCTCATTACGACGTATTGATCCTTGATGTATGTCAAGATCAACTTGCAAACATTGGAAGCTTCTCATTAGGAAGACAATCGGCATTGGTAAAACTCCAGCTAAGATCATACTTACTGCAATTGCCATTACCCATCCTGGATAATTTTCAGATTTAACTTCACCCTAAAACAGATAAAATATGAATATTAATAACTTTCTCGGTAATAATAATGTAGATTTTTTTTTTGTTTACTTCATTTGCATCCCATGCTTTGTATTTTGGATTTTCAACAAACATAAACACCACAGACGATACAAGTATACAACCCATAATTGCAGGACCAATATATCTCCATGTTAATTGCCAATATAAACCAGGCCTATAACCAGTCATTTGATAAATATCTTCAGTAAATCTTAAAGAAAAAAAGATTTTGTAATTATTTCGAAATTTTCCAATGTTTTTAAATGCATTAATCGGAAAATGTTTACACTTACTTCTCATGACCATATATATAAATTACAGCAATCATTTCCATCAATGCAACCACAACTAAACCAATTGTTCCCGCGAATGAATCAAACATTTTTAACCAATATTCTCCAGCGCCTGTGCAAAATATGAGGCCAATAAAAAAACAAAATACACAAACAACCGCAGTAACATGTGGCTTTTTAACTCTTTTAAAAATATCAATGTCAAAAAGTGTACACAGCATTCCTTCAAGAATACCAATTTGTGATCCTAAACCTAGTGACAGTAACATCATGAAAAATATAACTGCCCAGAATGGTGATCCAGGTAATTCAACAATTGCTTCTGTGAATACTATGAATGCTAGACCAGTACCTTCAGCAGCCTAAAAGTTTTACAAAACATAAAAACATGTTTAACAATTATACAAAACACAAAATTTTGAATTATTTATGTTTAATGTTATCTCTATTAGTCAAAATTTCAATTGAACTAAATAAAGCCTGTTATATGAATTTTGTTTATGTTGTCATAAGATTGAAATAACTCTCTCGTGCGATTTCTAACAGCAACAAAAAAAAATGAGAGCCAAGTCACTTTCTATGCTAATTCAGAAATACCGAGGTATTTTTTAAATTTAAATTGCAAAATGTTGGTTTGTTTTATTTTAGCAATATTATGCATTATGTATATTCATTCCGAGCTTTTTATAGTTACCTCATCAAGTTCCTTCGAAATACTACATGTTTTAATTTTCCATTCTTCAGTTACATTTGTTGCAAGTTTACTCAATACATCTTCATAAATGTCGTCTGATATATCTACGGACGAGATTGCTTTGTGATTGAAAAGAATATCTTTGTTCCTGGAAATAAAAAATAAATAAAAACCTATTTAATTACATTCGATTAATTTCAAAACAAGGTCATCCAAGACAAATTTTAAAAACAAAAGTCTAAACTTCCGATTAGGGTGCATGAGATTTCGGAATGAGACTCTTTGATATATAGAAATGTTAACAACATTTTTAACGGTATACTTTTCGGTCATAAAATGGAATTTGCGCCAAAAAGGACATATAACATATTTTAAACACTCATGCTATTTATTTTAAAATACTTACCTTTGAATACATCGATCCACAATAGCTGTAGCCTTGAATCCAAGTATAGCAAATATTACAACACTTGCATAAATCGCAGTTATGGCATTACAACAAGATACTAATATTACATCTCGAACGCAATTATTTTTCGGTGTATTATAACTTCCGAAAGCAATTAATGATCCAAATGCTAAACCAAATGAATAGAATACTTGAGTAGCTGCATCTAACCATACTGTAGGATCTCCTAATTTCTCAACTTTTGGTGTATACATATGCAAGAGACCAGCTCCTGCACCTTTTAATGTTATACCTCTCACAAAAAATATTGTTAACACAATATAGGGAAATAATGAAGTAAAATATACAACTTTTCCAGAACTTTGAATTCCCTTCATCACAATGAAAAATACGATTGTCCATGATAATAAAAGACATAAAACAATCCACCATTTTAAACCACCAGGTTCTTCCATTGAAGGAGCTGCATCCAATGTTTCTCTGTACCAAAAATATGCAGTTGATGTAGATTTCGCACATTCTGGTATATCAGTTCCGTTCTCTTGAGGACAAGATGACCATGGTAAGGGATACTGAAAAATAAACAATAAATATAGTATACAATACATTTTTATTACTTTTCATTAATAATTTTTTACTCACTCGAAAACTGTTGAACAGATAAAAAAAGCACCATGTAATTATAACATTATAGTATAAAGCAACAAATAATGTCACTATACATGATGATATACCAATTCCACCCAACCATGGATGTATTGTATTCCATACACCAAGAGATCCTAATCTCATACGCTGTCCTATACCCAATTCAATGAGAAATAATGGGATCCCTTCAAGTATAAGCATAATAGCAAATGGTATAAGAAACGCACCTGAAAAAATAATTATAAAAAATATATAATAATATTATAATATGAAAAACATTTGGTTGAAATTGTAGATTTAGAGAGATTGTAGAAGTACATACATGTTGCCAAAATTAAACATTTATTTAATGAAATGAAAATGGAATCTAAAGTAACCCTTTTGTATTTATCCAGAAAAACTATTCAAAGAAAAAACCGATCGAAACATTCTTGAAAATTCGATTGGACATATTTTTCATCTTATATACGAGTATGCATGTTTATATGCACATTTTACTCTCGACATACATATTGATTCATATATGTACATATTTGCAATGTGCATATTACATATTGGTCTACAATTATTAATTTTTTTGCTTGAGTTTATCACATCTTGATGAGATTTGAAAAATAAAAGTTGTATATAAGTAAACTGTTGACAAAAACACATACTATACACACAGATCAATTTAATATTTGACATCAATTGAAAACTTGGAGCAACGAAAGTAAGATAATATCGAATATTTTCGTTTTTAAATATTTTTTTAGACAAATTGAATATGCTACTTTCACATATATGTACATATAATTTCTTAATTTCATCATAAAATAAGAAACATTGAAACATTAACGCCGACATCTTAAAAAAAAGAAGAAAAATGATTAAGAAATTCTTTGCGACCCATAAACAAATCTATTATTGGCTCAAGTCCAAGGTATACTAATTTCTATGGCGTCAAATAAATTTTGTTGTATAGTATATACATATATGTACATCACATTATGTACATACCTAAATGCATATTAGAATTGGAAATACTTTTGTTTATAATCAGCCGTAAATTTTAGAACAACTCTCTTGCACACATGGAAAAAACTACATATATAATTCGCCAATGAATTGATCACTAAACTTGAAAGAAAACCAATAAAAAAAAACATTTTTTTGAATAAATTCATTTGATTTATATACATTATACATATATTCATTTGTATATATGTATTTATATATTTTTTTCCAAATATAAATTATTTTTAAATAAATTTCTTTTTTTTTTTCAAATTTTACTTGAAAAAAAAAAAATATGTGTTTGAAAATTTGAATATCTATTTATGTGAGCCTAGATAAAATGGACTATGAATTCATACTTTTAAATATAACATAAATGAATGTACATACATAGATATATAGTATGTTTATACATGATGAATGATTTGTTTAAATTTCTGAAGATTTTAAGAGGGGAATTACATAAGATGGAAAAATGTTCTGTAAAATGGAACTTCTAACCACCGATCAACTAATATAAATTTAGTTTTACGTTGCTTCTAACCATTATGTCCCCTTACCCTGGGTGAAGAGAAGCCAATTTTATGACCTCTTTCAAGCATGATGATGACCCTGAACATACTTCAGCTTTAGCCAAGAATTATTTGAGGATTAAAATAAATATAAAAGTTTTAAAGCAGTCTGAGGAATTTCCTGATCTCAATTAATTAAGGAATTAAAGATTTTCAATAAAACATTGAAAAATAGATTCATTTTTCTCAAATAAATGAAAATTTATTCAGTTGCAGTTCAATTGAAAATGTTTTGAAAGTCACTGTATCTATATTGTACATTGTGTGTTTTTTTTTTCGAAATATGTATGTATCCATTTAAAAAATTTAGAAAATCTTTTGACCCCCCAACAAAAAGTTATTTTTTAAAAAGCAAAGAAATTTAACCTGTGAGGCTTGACAATTTTGTCAACCACATATGTATATGTGTATGTTTTACACATGAATAATTTTGTTTAAAAGAACGAATAAATTTTATGTAGGTAATTTTTTTACTAGATGAAATCAAAAGCAATTGAAATGATTCTCACAAATATAATATATGTATAGGTACTAATATAAATAAACGTGATCATTTTAAATTTATTCTCGTTAAATTCTCATTCCATTCATAATAATAATCAAAAGCTTGAATTTATAATTGACCAGTTGACATAACTATAAATATATATAGACGCCAGTTTAAAGTACATACATTATTTTATACTTGTGTATATAAACATTATTGTGTCATTAGATTTATACATATGTATATACAAATTGTTTAAGTTTTATTGATCATCATAATTTGCAATGATCATTAAATTAATTACACAGATGATTATGTTCAATCAGATTCGTAATTTGCAACATGCAGAAAAATTTTTAAATTGAATGTGAACTTACAGCAATACATTTCTAAATTTACTTATTGTTTATCATCATGCTATAAATATTTAATTTACTATAAATACATACATATGTGTATATATGAGCAATTCCATCATTCGTCACTGACGGACTTTTCGGTTCTATCATTTAGTAAAATTTGTCATCTGATTTTTTTTATATAATTTTTTTTTTTTTTGAAATAGAAAAAAAAACAGGCTTAGGGTGTTTCTTTAGAACGAAACATAAACTAAAGGTCCTTTCAAAAATTATAAGGATATTTGAAAAGTTTACATGTGTATACAATAAAATTACTTATTTCACAGTTTGAGAACTTTACGATTTGAATTTTTAATTCACCTAAAACAAATTGCCAAATATGATAATATGCCGCAGTTGCCTTTTTTTAAGATGCAAAATTTCTTTCTTTTAAGAATGAATTTCAGTTTTTTAAAGCAATGGTAATACTTAAACTTTAAAGTGTTAACAAATTTCCTCAAATAATCATTTATTACTGCTTTAAATTTCCAAAAATAGCCAACATTTATATACGTATAGTATGTACATATGTACGTATATATTATATATGGATGAATTATAGATATAATGGAAAGAGGTCATTGAATTTTTCCAGATTCGTTGATATATTTTTCTATTGTGATTTGTCAATATATTTATTGTACATAACGTACACCTATACCTATACATCTCAATAATTATATTTAGAACTTTTATTTTTTCATTCTTCCGTAATCCGTATTTTTATTGATATTTATTTTCTATGACATTTATATTTTACTCCTATAGTCGTCGTACATATGTATGTACTCAGAAAAATAAAAAAACAAAATAAATAAGCAATGAGTAAATCATTATTAATTTAAGTAAAACAAATTACGAGTACATATACATCATAATATGTAGTATGTAGTTTTATTATTACTACACCATATTCTTCAACACTATATGTTTGATGAAAATAATATACAATTTTCAAAGGCTGTAAAAGTGTAAAATTGCATTACATGTTGAAAATGTTTGTGATTGAACATAATATATGTATGTATATATGTATCTATATACACATGTTTACATGTACTTTTTATAAGTTTATTAATAACGACGTTAAAGAATTATTTTTCAATGTCAAGAATAAATTTACATTTCGCTTCAATTTTAATATGCCTGTGCACATATATTACGTATATTAATTTTAATATTTTGTCAAGATATGTCTTATATATAATATTTAAAAACTTTGTTTAAATCAAATTGTACAACATAAAATCTTCAATTTACATAGAATAGGTTAATCTACATATATCTACATACATACATATACATACTATATTATTTAAAATCTTCTGGTCTTTATGTTTTGAATACTTTATAGGGGAGAGTCGCCAGTCTCAAGACCACCCCTTTCAATATTTCGAAAATCATTGAGAATGCACTTCTACTTTTCAATTTAGGAGTTTAATTCGCTCTATTAAAATAACTATGAAAATAATTTCACTAAAAATTTAAAAATAGCTTTTTTTTCGATATTTGTATGTATAAAAAGAAAATTCGAATTTCGAAGTACATATTTACTGTTATTACAGTACAGATTTATTAAATTTTTATTCTGTGAAAATTTTTATTCACTAACAAAATTTTCCCACTGCATATTTAAAATTGTAACGACGTGTACCTACTTACGTAATAAAGCAAAACCAATAAAACCTCTTTAAACCCATTGATTTTCAAAAGAAAATACGTCATACTGGTATTTATTTAAATTACATTAAAAATAAACTATGCAAATAGAGCTATTGCATTATTATTATTATCTTTCTATATAATTGAACCGTAAATATATCCCTATGTAAATAGTTAAAAATATTTTATTGAAAATTCAAATTAAACATGGAAAAATGATAAATTCCATGCAGAATAAAAATAAGGAATATACTTTTTTGACACCACTCTTCGCGTAACCTTAGAAAATAACGTTCAACCCTATAACATTTGATATGTCTTTGAGGTCCCAATAGAGAACTTCTCATAATCTGGTACCTACAAGTATCGGAGACCATAACCATACTATATAATCATACCATACGTATATACGTGAAAAATATTGATAAAACACATAAAGTAATAAATCAAAATAATTGTCTTATACTTTTAGCAGTAAAGTTTGCTTTTGTATTGTTATATACACATAATATTGTAACGATATACGCTTCGATTTAAAATCTTATTAGATAAAAGATAACACAATTGAAATTTATTAAGCACTTGTTATAAACAATAAAACTGCATAAATGATTTAAGAATATGAATACATATACTTACATATAAATAATAGGTAAATATGCATATGTATGTCATATGTCCTTAAACATAATGTATGTATAGGTGTATGTAGATATATATGTACTATAATATCTAATATACGTACATTTATATAGAATATGAATAATGAGTGAACATGCAATCACTAATGTGATGTGATCCTTATCTATTAAACATCGTGTAGATTTATACATATACATACGTATATGTATTGTACATAATACAATTACAAAATAAAAAATACTGAAACTTTAATTTTTGATAAAATTATTGTGAAAATTAAAGAGAAAATAAATAAAAATTAAGTGAATGCCAATTTATCATTCTATATATGAACTTTTCAAAAATTATGAATTATTTGTACTGTTTGAAAAATTTTTGGCAAAAATTCAAATTTCTTAAACAACAAACATGTACATGTAAGTTTTAACAGATGTCTTTTGTTCAATATCTAATTTTAGAATTTTCAAAATCTTAAAAAAAATGTTTTTAATGTCAAATTTTATTTGAATTATATACGACATTTCTTTGTTAATAGCTAAATTCACTAAAATGACATTCACACAAATTAAATTTAGGTATACTCTAGTTAGAAAATATGTACATATACATATGTATGTATGTCCATATACTATATACATACATATAATATAGTATTTGTTTACATACATATTAATCATCCATAGGCTGTTTCATTCAAGAATTTTTTTTAAAAAAGCACTTGATAGTTTACAAGGTGTTTTTTTTTTGTTTTTAACCAACAAAAACACAAACACTCAAAATTCCAATATATCCTTTTTAAGTTATAGTCATCAATTTTTCAATATAGTAAGGGGATTCACTCTTTGGTGCAAATAGGTATTGCATTGTTGCATTCGGTGTATCGTAGCACGAATTTCAAACGATACAACAACAATTCGATTCAATACCTATTTGCACCAAAGAGTGAATCCCCTTAGTGTCTTATATGTTTTTCTGACCTTACGCATGCAAATTTTTAAAGTTTATAACTCATTAATCAGTTTTTTTGAAAGTATACTCAATCGAAAAGCTAAAAAGGACCACAATTAATTGTATAGAAAACGATATAAGGCTACATTCATGCATGGCAGCTTACAAGCATGAAGTAGAAAACCTTGTTTTTCTGTAGTTGCACTTGTACTAATTAAATTTTCCAGATAAGCTGTATGTAATTGTGTGTTTCTGTAGAAATATACATAATGTACATCGCATCAAACAAACAGTAGGCGTTAAGAAAAAGTCATGCGCTTTAAAAATGTCTTACACAGAGTTATAAGTTCAAAATACTTAATTCAAATTTAATATTTTAGAAAGAAAATAGTTTTTCAAATATCTTACACAACAAACAACCACCCTCACTTTTTTTTTCATTCTTCGGAAAATTTCATTGTATGAAAAAAAAAAAAAAAAGAAAAAAAAAAGACGTCTGATTTTTCCTTGAATATAAAACATTGAATCATTTTTTCCAATTTGTAAGAGGTGGAAGCTACTAATTATATATACATGTATCTACATATATGTATGTATGTATGTACCTTCATACATATACATATACACATTCTTATTATATTCTCCTCGAAATGTATTTTAAATAAAATTAATGCGACTGCATTTTTCTACGAATTTGTGTAATTTAGAAGTAATAAGTTATGAATTCACATTTTTAATTCAAATCTACCAAATTTTCCTTAGAAAAAATTAATTTAGTCATCAAGAAATAAGATATTACTGTAATTCTTTCCATAAATTACGTCATTTCAACTTCAACGTCTACTTTTATTTTCAAAAATTTGCTTATTATTTGTTTTTAACAGATTAGATTCAGTAAAAATTTTTTGTAAGCTTATACCTACTTATTTATTTGAGAATGATAAATAAATTTGAAACAATAAACAAAATTATACAATATTACATATTTACCTCCTCCATTTTGCTGACATAAATATGGAAATCTCCAAATATTTCCTAATCCGACAGAATATCCAATAATACTAAGAAAAAATTGCATTTTTCCAGACCATGCTGCTCTATCCGGATCACCATCAGCTGATCCAATTGAATTACGTTGTGGTGCAGGAGTTAATACAATTGTTACACCATGAGTACCATCACCACGAGCACGAGTATTCAATGGCGCCATTTCATGTCCATTTCGAGGACCAGGACCATCTATTATTTTTGTAGCAGCCATAATTTTCTAATATAATACTTATTATCACCCGTTTTTTTTTTTTTTTTTTTTTATTATTTACACTTTTTATATTCTATGTAATTATTTTATACCTATATTAAATATATGTAGGTGTTATAATAGTTTATTATATGAAATTTTTTTTTTAATACAATTTTTATAAATATAAAATATTCTTTTTTTAATATATAAGAATATTTAATGCAAATGTTCGAATTTATGTTATTTTTTAATTAAACGCCTATTATTAAAAAAATAAAATAAAATAAACTAAAAATTCTTTAAAATGAGACACACCTCCTTTTAGAGCTGACGTAAAAACACTATGTTTTGTATCTGTGTATATATATGTATACATATTTTGTAGTGTAGCCAAAAAATAAGAAGAAAAAAAATATATGACTTTGAAAAAGGATAATCGATTTTTCGAAATTAAAGATACTTATATAAAATTGGTATGGTTCTCTTATAAATTTCTTTGAATTAAACTTTTAAACAAGAACCTATTTTACATTATTTAATTTACAATCGTATGGTAAAAAAATATGAAGGGGTTATTTTTCTTTAAATAATTCACCAATTATATTCATAATTATTTCTAATTATCTTATAACATTCATTTCTAATAAAAGTCAGAAAAAGGATGTTATTTAATCTACCTAAATAAAATTTACATTTTTGAAAAAACTATAATTATCCTTTAAATTTTTGAAATTTAAATACACATACATAATTATATGCAAAAGTATCTTAAGCAACTTTTTTTGCTTCAGAATTAATAGGTAAAAATTAAATCTAAAAAATTGTTAATAAAATCACATTATCACAAAAATACTTTTTTTTTGTTATATCATTACTTTTTATGCATGATTCTGAGATTTTTATGTTATATACCTACGTAGAAAAAAAAGTGATTAAATTAAATCATTTTGTATTTACCTATTTGCAAAAAATTATTTTTACAAAACAATACTAATGCACCCACTGTAAGAGGAAACTGAATAAAACAGTATTTTTAAAAAAAAAAAGAAAAAAAGGAAAAGAAGAAAATAAAATTAATGTATTCCAATCATTGGAAGGTGAAGAAAAAAATCAATATTGCTTTCACTTGTATTTCACCATAAAAAAAATGTATTTATACGTATATAAAAATTTCTGTTAGCCTTTAGTAAAGATACCAATTACTAAGCACATTTATGACCAAATTTTCATTGTATGTACATATGTATATATGTTAATAAATTTTGAAATTTGGCTTTTTTTTTTTTTTTTTTGACGTTCACTTATTTTTTAATTTCACTTCCTTGTACCACCTACCTATCATTTAAATTCAAAATATATAAAAAACTTAAAAAACAATATTTCTTTTAATTTTTATAACTTTAAGAATAATTTAATAGTAGAACTATATATGTACTTATGCATATAAACTACATAATATGTAACTGTGTGATGCATTCTATTAAACTTACATATTTTTAAAAAAAGGAGTAGCTATATGGTTAAATACTCATAATTTTTTGTCTGTTATGTAAACTTAAAGTTTTTCTATTCATAAAATATTAATATACGATTATACAAATTACATTTATCAAGATAAATGTAACACAGTAGTAAAATTTATGCAAATTTTTGTATAAATTTAATTTTTAAATAAATTTTAACAAAAATTTTAGAACTATACCTATATGAATACTCCACAAAAGATTACATACCGAGATACTATCTTTTAAATTTTAAATTATTTATTTTTTTTTTTTTCGTAAAAGCTATTTGAAGATAGAACATATAGATTTTTAAATTTAAAATAATTTACTATAAGAAAAAAGGAATTTAAATTTGAAATTAAAATAGTATGACTAATAACGAAGAGAAAATGTACTCGTATGATTAGAATTACACAATTGACGACGAAAGACAAAAAACTGAATATCATACAATTAAATCTTATTCCTGGATGTTCGAATATTATTCAAAACTTTTTCTTCCCTCTGTACTATACTAAAAATTGCAAAAAAAAAAAAAAACTTGTAAAAGAATAAATAAAATTTTATAATAGAAATGAATACAAACTTCCTTATATTCATTCTTTTTTTTTTACACAGTTTTATAAGTTACTGAACTAACAATAAGGAATAAAATCCAACAACAATAACACAAACTTAAAACAGGATATATGAAAAAAAAAATGTTGATTATTGATGCAGGAATAACTTAGTTCACCCTAATAATTTTCGAAAAATTTTTTATATGTATATTTAATTCTTGGTTAGGATATGCTGGAAGTTTAAATATATGTATATGTACATACATATACATATACATATTATACAATATGTACTTTAAAGGTACAAGGAATATTAAGGCACATTTCAGACTTATCGCACATTGTATAACGTTTTTTTAGTTGAAGTGGTTAAACACGTGAAAGAGTAAAGGGATCACAGTGCTAGCTATATACATAATTATGTATATATAACATATTATATATGTATACAAACATATATATATATATATATATATATATATATATAATGGAAAATTTCCAAAATTTATTGTACTAAAAATTATTTCAGAAGTTCAGAAATAAAAGCTTAATTATTTAGTGTAAATTGAGGTATACATAATATAATATTGTTTTTAGTTCGTCTAATTATTTTTTTTCTATTAATTTTCCATGGAAATTATAATTGAATTTTCTTTTTTATTTATTTAGAATATTTTCACTTTATCTATATACATATTATGGATTTTTTTAAAAATTTTAGGACTTCTACTATATTTGCATCTTCTGCGCACGATTTGATCACATTTTTTTTTTTACCGAATAGATTTTTTTTTATTCAACTTTTCATATAACTTTGTAAAAATAAATTCATAAAATATCAAAATCATTTTTAACGTAATAAAATATGCAATTAAAGCAAAAAACAAAATTCAAAAAAAAAAAAAAAACAATTTTTTATGCAACATTTAGAATTAAATATTAATAATCTTTTTTTTTTTAAATTTTAATATGCATATTTATGGCTTATATATATGTATATATACACAAATAAGTGTTTTCGCAGTTTTAGAAAAGAAAAAAAAAAAACAAGAAATGAAATTACTTTCTCATATTTCACTTTTCAAACACTTAGCTATTTTCTATTAGAAATAATTTGATTTTGTTTTTTTTTTTATTTGTTTTAATTAAATAAAATTTTATACATACAATAAATTAATATATATGTAAGTAAGTATATTGTACATATGTATATAATTTATAATACCACAGAACGACGAACGACCGGCTATTGGAACTTCACGCAGGGAACTGCCAACTAAAGGAAAATCAGTTTTCTAAAAAAAGCACACGTATGTAAAATTATGTATTATACAAAATTACATATATATATATATATATATACAGTATGTATACATGGAAATTGCTATCGTTTCAGAATAAAAGTTTTTCATTTTTCTTTTCATTTCCTCTTTTAAAAAATATATACTTTATGATATACATATATATTTATAGGTAAAAATATGACGTCGTTATTATATACAACAAAACGTGGCGAAAATAATTCTGATTTTTAGAGTCATTCATGATGAAATCAGGTAAACATACATACAATATCAACTCATGTGGAAAAAATATATTCTATTCTACATAAATTAAATTTTTACAAAATGTTCACCTATCTATCAATTGTTTATTAAGAATTAAACAAATTAATACTATTCTGATTTTTGTTAATTGTTAATTAAATGTTAGATAATAATGAATTTCGAAAACTAACATTTCATGAATGAAAATTTCGATTTTAATTTAAGATAAGGTGTATGAATTATCTGTAATAATATAATTATTTTCAATTTTTATGAATTTATTTAACTAAATACATACAAAGACAATATGAGTATGTATATCACCTATTTTTTATTTTTTTTTTATTTATACATTTCATATAGTAATAGCTGTTCAAACAATATTTTTAAAAAATAATTCAATTAATGCATTATTTTTCTTTTCATTGTACTTATATGTTCATGCATATAATATGTATTCTATTTATTATATTATTGATGTAATAATTGAATCTAAACAAATAATTTTAAATACCTACCTAATTAATTAAAAAAAATATATCTATTGTCATCAACTGGATGTAAAAGTGCCGTTTAATATGAACAATACATAATACATACATATTATGTAATAAAAATTGATTTAAAAGTATGAAACTTTTAAACAAATATTTTAAGAACATTTTGAGGACTGGAGTTCTAACATTTCCCAATAAGAAAAATGAATTAAATAAATTCTAAGAAAATCAATTCGGAACGTATTACAAAGTAATTAATTACTTATACTTTTTATTTTAAATGTTATAATAAAACTTGACTCCATGATGATTAGATTACCTGTAATACAGAAAAAAAACGTTTTTCATGAGAACCTACTTTTTCAAAATGTTTATTTATACATATACATGACCGCCTAAACGTAGGCATTCCGCAAATTCAAAATGAATGTATGTACAAAGATAATTAATAAGAAGTAGATATTCCAGAACAGAAAAGCTGTTGAAAAATAAATTTTTAGTTCTAAATCTGTTCATAGAGCGGACAGACAAGAAGGAATCGCTTAGAACATTAGATTTAAAAATATGTTATGACCGTTTTTGCAATAAAAAAAAAAATTTAACATACAGAAAAATCCTCAAAACTGTAATTAGACAATTTTATATGGAAAATGAGGACGGAGTAAATGTGCATCATACAATTTTTTTGTTGGTTTGTACCATATGAAAATTTATAATTAATATAAACAAAAACAACACACATAAAAAAATAATTGTTGTTTTTATTTTTCATTTTTCAAGTACCCAACCAAATTTACAATTTTTTTATAATACCGTATTTGAATTTTGTTGTTGCTTCGTACCTAAATACAAAATTTATTGTAAACTTGAAGTCACTGTTTTTTCTCAATTTTGTATTTTTCCCATTTAGCATATACAAGTATGTATTTTTGTATATGCAGATTGTAGTTTATACAGTAGCGGAAAAAACGCATGACTCAAATAATTTTCATTTTTCTAAAAATAATTTATTTATTAAGCTGTATTACAGAATCATGTATGGGGTTTCTTTTCTTTTAGAAAATATTTTAAAAAACACACATACTTAGTTAAAAAACAAACCATCATCCATCACCACCAAAATTTAAAGATAGTATCGAGAAAAGTTTTTAGAAATTATTAGTTAGGCGACTTTCATAACCGCTACTGTATATTATAATGCACGTACATTATAATGTTAACACTTTGCAAGCATTAGCGATTTTCTAATTTTCTAATAATGACTGTGATCATCTCCCGGCTGCAAGGTTTTAATAAAATTTTATAGGTACACCTAATTGATCAAAATTTGTAGAGTCCAACATATTATCTAACTACCTCACATTATGTAACACTTTGAAATATAAATATGGGTAAATAAAATGTATTTAAATGTGTATTGTAATGTTGTTAATTAGGTACTTGAATTGAAAACAAAATATCTTAATTCCCTTTTTCATTTGAAAAAAAAATATATAGTTACATAAAATAAAAACAAAAACAAACGGGATCTGGATTCTGGATTTCAGTAAAATTTCTCATAGCTTCAAAAACTATTAAAAAAATAAAAATAATTGGATAAATTTTTCATATTATCATGCATTCAATAATCAGAAAACAAATTCTAATTCATAATCCTATACAATGCAATATATTTACATACATAATGTATGTACATACATATTGATATTCTATGGATGAAAAAATAAAAAATATTATACTAACCGATGAAACAAATTTTAAAAAAAGAAGAAAAAAAAACAAATATTAAATGAAATGTGCACAGACGGTAAACACGCATTTGTGTACATGCAAAAATATGTACATACATATACATATATATGTATATACATTGTTATATATATTATATAAATATAGGTATACACAAAGTTATACTGGAAACTGGTTTGATTTGGTTATACAAAAAAAAAAAATAACAAGAGCATGAGCGAATGGATAATAAAAAAAATCACTCGACTCGATCATTTTTTTTAAGTTTGAATTTCAAAACGTTAGTTCTACTTTTGCTCGCCAGATAGAACAGACAAGAAGGTTTCGTTTAGGAGCCTTTAATGAAATAGAGTGAAAATACAAATGTACTACGCGAAATATCTATTGTGTTAATCTATAATTATTGGTATGTATTATACTTTGCCCTTATTTTAAATAGTGTCATCCGTTAATTCAAAAAATTATTCAATTACACACGCAAATTTAATATTTTAAATAGTTTTAATTTAAAAAATAAATTATAATTATTTCCGTTATCAACTTTGAAAAATGAAACCATGTTCATAGAAATTTTTTTTTGTACAAAATAATGAAAAATTATTGTATGTTATGTTTTTATTTTATTTTGACGCCTGTTTATATGCAAAAAAGTAATAAGAACACTGCATTTCCTGACTACTAGTACTGCATTTCCATTTTTTACATACTTTTCACAACAAATTCGTGTTCGAAAGAGTTTTCAGTCGTTCAATCAAACATGTATGACAAACATGTCAAAATTGTGCAAAATTAAATATTTTTTTTATTGTGTTAGCCGTGTTTTCAATATGGCGGAAATTTTTATTTTCTCAAATTGGTATTATTAATTTATACTTATTTTACTTCTAATTTTCAAAATCAAGGTAACTGTTATATTATTTGGTTTTTGGATATACCTACATAGATAATAATTTTACACAAAATAAAATAAATTATGTGTAGCCCACTGGTGTAGCCTAAGTAATTATATTACCAAATGCTAAATAACACAATTGAATATGAAATTTTACTAAATATTTTAGATGACAGCTTTAATAGAAGAAAGTAAACAAGCAAAATGTTTTTTATGCAATAAATTTATTAAGGAAGAAGTTCTGTTACTTTTTGAAAAACGTGTAAGTAGATCCTATGTAATTAAATTTATCATACTACATAAATGAAAATTATTTTGTTAATTCTGATATGCAAACAAAAATTCAAATAGGGACCTATTTTTAGATTATTATTCAAAATGGTGTATTCAAATTGTGTATTTTAAGGATTATTTTCTTTGTTTTCTTCCACAAGTTTCAGTATATTTTCATTTCTTAATTTTTTAACCTCATTTTAAATTTTTTGATTATTTGGAGCAGCGCTTCTATGACTATGACAAAACTTTACATTTCTGAATCAAAATCCAAAAAAATAAAGTGACGGTTACATTTTCACTTTGTAGTTTCTTTCTTGGAAGCTGCAGAACTGTTGTGGTGTCCACATAACAGAAAACCAGGGATGGTTTCCATTTCCAGATACCAAAAATGATGATATCTGGAGATCAGGAGATCTTGTGTAAACACTCATCAAAAGTTTTAAAGAGAAGGTCTCCAAGGTCTCCAACAGACCTTTTTTTTTGTGTCGTGTAAACTTACCACTACAAGTATTTTTTTGTTTCCTTATAAAAATATATTTTTTTTCTCTATTTTTATATTTTTCTAATAAATTAGATTGGTGAAAATGGCATTGAAAACTCTCCATTGTCTGAAATTCTGTCATCAATTCTTGCTAGAAATATTGATAAAAATAATTCACATTCAGAAGTAAGTTATAAACAAAAAGTAATTTTTGATATTAATTTAATTTATTATATTATACACCTTATATAATTTTTTATTACCAGTTTATATGCCAACCGTGCACACAAATTCTTCAAGAATTCGAATTAATCGAACAACATTACATTCAATTAAAATGTAAAATTATACGTAACTTTAATGAAGTAGCCAAGGAAAATAATATTCCAGAAGTAGAATTGGATAATATTATGGTAGAAGAGGATGATAGTGAAAGAATTATTGAATTTAATACTTCTACAACATATCTTGAATCACAAATTTCCGAAAGTGAAGATGAAGAACATAAAAATCATTACCAAGATAATAATGATATTGAAAAAGATTCATTTGATGTTGAAGAAATTGAAACGAAAGACATTTCAAGAACAAATTTAGATGATTTCAATGAAATTGTTACAGTTCCCGTAATATCTGAGGAAGACTATGATAGTCAGAATGAAGATCAATCCGAACAAATTTTTGTACATGATGAAGATCATATAATTGAAATATTGCCAAATGAAGGTAAACAAAAAAAAAACAAAAAAAAAGCTGCATATTTATAGAGTTTAGTAGAATATTAAACACTAATTTTTGTGACAAGAAATTTCAGATGTTCATTATGAACACATTGTCGAGCAAAATTCAGATACCAATGATATAATTTCGAATGAAACGGATTATAGTAACTTGGAAAATACATCAGACGTAAGCGATGAAAAAGGTACCTATGTTGTTTAATTTAATTTTAATTAAACTTATAAACAATTTTATAACGTGGGTGCGTAGCTCTTTAAATTTATCTTATTTTTTACAGATTCTAATTTGATTAAAATAGAAAATATAAATTTAATAAATAATACTTCAACATCACCACAATTTAATACTAATAAAAGACATAGAATAAATAAAATGGAAAAAATATTACCATCTTCTCAATCAGTTTATGTAATGAATGGAGAAAAAGTAGTGTGTTTAATTTGTAATCCAAATTATTGCCAAGATAATTGTATAGATAATATTATAACTTCAGAATCTTCAGAATCAGATGAACAAAAATCTATAATTGAATTTGATTTTCGTACAATTAGTATTCATTTAAAAAGCATTCATAATATTCGAGTATATATTTGTGATATATGTGGTAAAGAATTTCATAAAAGAAATGAAATGAATGATCATGTTGATAAAGAGCATGGTGGAACTAAAGATGGTAAATATAGTTGTGAAATATGTAATAGAATATTTACAAATTTACGATTATTTCGTGTACATAAAAAATTACATTATAATTTAATAAAACAATATTCATGTAAACAATGTGATAAAAAATATATATCAAAAAGTTTACTTGAAGAACATATGAATATGCATACTGGAGAAAGACCATATAAATGTAGCTATTGTGCAAAAGATTTTGCATCAAAATATACATTAACAGCTCATTTAAAAATTCATCAAAATCGTCCAAGACCATATGTATGTTCAATATGTTCAAAAGCTTTTTTCAATTCACAAAATTTACAACAACATGAAAAAACACATTCTGGTATTAAAGAATTTATTTGTGAAATATGTGAAAAAGCATTTGGTACACAACATAATTTAGATGTTCATAAAATTGTACATACTGGTTATAAACCATATATTTGTCGTACGTGTGGTAAAGCTTTTGCAAGACGAACTGAAATTAAAGATCATGAACGTACACATACTGGTGAAAAACCATTTTCATGTAATATTTGTAATATGTCATTTGCACAACGTTCAAATTTAACAACACATAAGCGTGCAACACATTTAAATGATAAACGTTTCAAATGCGATCAATGTGATCGGTCGTTTAAAAGACGACGTCTACTTGATTATCATATTCGTGCAGCTCATACTGGAGAACGCCCTTATAAATGTAATGTATGTGCATCATCATTTGTATATCCAGAACATTTCAAAAAGCATCAACGTATTCATAGTGGAGAAAAACCATATGCATGTGAAGTTTGTGGAAAAAAATTCAATAGTAGAGATAATCGAAATGCACATCGTTTTGTACATAGCGACAAAAAACCATATGAATGTTTAAGTTGTGGTCAAGGATTTATGCGTAAACCATTGTTATATAGCCACATGCAACAAGCAGGCAAGTATTATTAAATATTTCTAGCAGATTTTGATAATCGGTTAAAAGAATTTTGAAGGGAAATTTTAATGTAAATTTTAATTTTTGCCAAAATTTTTCTGTTCTTATTTGATTTCAAATGTAACAATTTTGAAAAATAAGTTACATTCGACTTATTTATGGCAATTCAATACTGCTTAAATAATTGTAAAGAAATTATAGGAAAAACTCAAAAATACATTTATTTTTTAATTTTAAATTTTCTTACCGCAGGTCATTTAAATGATACCATAGTAGTGAATCAGCCTCGACTATCTAAAGACGGTGAATTAGTTAAAATAGATGAAGATGATTTAATTGAGCAAGATAATCAAGAAACAATTGAAGAACATTTCATCATCAATACTGACGTTCAAGGAGGGATCACAAGTGATAATGAAGATGTTATTCCAACTCAAATACTAGCTGCTGAACATTCAAATATTGCAGAAGTTATAACACCTGATCAAGTTTTGATGGATGCTAATGAATCAATAATTGAATCAGAAAATTGTCTTATGCATATTGTATTGCCCGAATAAAGAGAATTGAAGATCTGTAGTAATTTATTTTGTTTACACATTAAAATAGAGTACTGGAAAAAATACAAAATCTTCATCGAACATTGGTAAATTTAAATTTACACACAAATCATATAATTTATCTTTATTTATTATAATTTTATTGAGAGCTTCATATACAGTATTCCATTCCGTTTTACAATGATAAGTAAGCTGTGATCGTAATATTTTATCTATCAAATCCTTCACTTTTGTGTTTTTCACATTAGCCCATAATTGAGAACATTTAGCAAAAGCCTATTAAAAATAATTTATTTCAAATATTTACTTTATATTAGGAATAAATAACGGAAAAACATTCCATTAGGGCACAGATTGTATAAGGACAAACAAAACATTATAATTATAGTGGAGGAGAAAAGAAATATCAAGTGTTCGTCCGCTATAGGAAGCCGAAATTTCGGGGTTTTTTTTATCGATCACCCTGTAGCTTCATTTCGGTTAAATTTTTCTTTGTAGATAATTTAATTTTACATGATTTTTATTACTCACCTGATAATATCATATACATAATATGTATATAAATCAATTGAACCACCAGAATTAGAAAATTCTAGTTATTTAAATTGAATTCAATTTCGAATTTCGTAATTGTTGAAGTGTGAGTGGTTAATTCAAGATTAGAGATTTAAGTTTTCTTATACAAAGGTAAGAGCGAGAAAAACAATTTAAAAAATTTTCAAATCGAAGAAGCCATTAATCATTATTCATTAGCATAGAATATAGAAATATAGAATACTAACTGTAGAACAAATTGTGTTCCCGATTCTGTGAAAATTGTTATTTTTCTTATTGGTGTGAGTGAAAACAAAAATATGAGATGAGTCTGTCTTTCACTTTAATAAATAGAACTATAAATTATTAAAGCTGAAAAAAGATAAAACATAAAATTATTCCCACTTCAATTTTCAATTTTTTTTTTCAATTCAGCATTCAGCGTTCTATGAATCAGATGTTAAACGTCAAATTGACCATGATTATAGGTAGGGTAGGTATGTAAATTTTAATAACAATAATAAATAATATTGAAACAAAGTGAATAAAAATAATAATTTATCATCAATATCATCACAATCAGTACAAAATCATAATAATAATAATATTAAAAAAGATGATAATTTAAATTATAATTCATTAATAAATTTTATTTACAAAAATTAAATCTTGTTAATAATAATGTGAAAAAAAAAAACTGCAAAACGACATTCAATTGATTGTGGTACAAGTATTAAGGAATATTTATTAAATCATAATAATAATCGTCAACAAATAATAACGTCATTTTTTCTAAAATAATTATTTTAGGAAATGAAATAAGACTTATATTTTATACAAGTTTAACCTTTTATAGAAAAGGTTGAAAATAACAAATTTCTTGTTACTTTTCTTGTAACTTGTAACAAATCTGGTGATGCTTTTTAAAGATAAATAATGAAAATTTTATTTTAAAGGAAGCTATTTCCACACCACCTCGATCTAGAATTCAAAGTTATGTTTTTTATTCATACAAACTTGAGTTCTAGATTGAATTGAATTGAAATAAATATCTAATATCTATAATCTGAAAGTATACTTTAAAACTTTTTTCAACGTAAAAAAAACTCAAATTAAAATTAATAATATTTATTAGAAGTTTTATATAATAAAAATCTCTCCTTAATTTTTATTTATTAATAGAAAGTAGGTACATATGTATAATCATAATTTTTTATAAAAAAATTTTTCCGCCGTTTTAAAATTCGAATTTGAATTTATTAACAATTATCTTGTTTATGCACAACAGTTAAAACGTTTTAACGCTAAAACGTTTTAAACATCGTTTTGAGATAATACACTTTGATTGGTGTTTATGCATAGTATAACATTTCGTTCCCACTCAAGACGTTTTAAGTAATGTCATTTGTTGTTCTGGTGTTGTTGTTCATACAGTGTTACCACATATATTTTTTTTATTCACTGTCATTCAAGTGAACTAACTGTGTTATTTTTTAAATCCAGTTAAATTTTTTATTATTCGTGCGATGCGATGGAGCAATATCAAGTTATCCTTAATGTTCCATTGTTAATTTTGTTGAAAAAAATAAGAATAAGAAGAATATTAAGCTTTTGCAATATTTTTACACGGAAAGACGAAGCCTTTATCAAAATTATATAAAAAAGAGAAAACTTTTACGGTATAATTTTATTACTCAGTTAGATGTACCTACAAAGTTTTTTAATGTTACTGTACCACGATTCACATCAATTTGCAAGAAATCTAGAACTGAAGATTTTTGGAAAAATTTTGTTTTGGGATTTGGTACAGATGTAGAGTTTTTTGAAATGTTTCGAATGAAAAAAAATACATTTTTCATGATCTGTGGAAAATTAAAATCTCATTTGGAACCTTCACCAAACTTCATTACCACACCTGTTTCTATAGAAAAAAAAGTGGCTATTACATTGTATAAATTAGCAAGTTGTGCTGAATATCGTGTTGTAGGTGATGTTTTTGGTGTACACAAAAGCCCAGTACATAAATATTTGTACCAGGTGGTGAGAGCAAAAAAATTAATTAATATAATACTTTATAAATAAATTTATTGTACTTAATTTAAAGCCGCACGCACTTTGAACACTTATACTTGTTTATTTGTAAAGAAACACTTGATAATAAAAATAACCGCCCATCAAATGTCATTTGAAATTTTAAAGTGACGTTACTAACACTAAAGTTTATATTGATTTTCAGTGTGTTACCAACACTATTTTGAAATGTCAAATATGACAATTCACTTAAAACGAAGTAAGTGTTTATGCACATTTTAAAAACGAAATGAAATTTTAAATGCGGATTTAATAGTGTATTAACTCAAAACGACGTAGAGCTTTAATGCGTTTTGAAATTTTGTTTATGCATCCGTATTAAGTCAAGACGGAGTGAGTTAATGCGAAGTAACGCTTAGCATAAACAAGATAAATGAAGTTGAATGATTGTATGAATTCAGCGGTTTAAAATTAATAATTTAGTGCTACCAAATGAATACATTTGTGGGTAGTACATTAAAAAATTCAAACATTGAAATTTGTAATTTACGTTTTACATTGTTCTTTAAATTATACTACTCATATAATGTGAATATTAATATATAAAATATATAATTATATTTGTAAAAATATATACTATATAATTATATAGAGTATGATAATAACAAAACCATCTAACGGACAAACATTTCAAAAAATTTTATTTCATAATTCTTGTGTATGGCTACCCTAAAAATAACATATGTTATGAACATATGTTAAATTTGGTTAAATTATATTCAGTGACCTATTGTTTATCAGCAATTTAACATGTACATTTAATTCAGTGACCTGAAAAATAAAACAAAAAATATTGTCGTTTGTGTATGTCAGTCTGTCTCATTTTAACTAATTGAAATTTCCGTTTAGAAAAATATGAAATATTTACATTTCATTTCCACTAATTGAATTTAAAAAAAATAAAAAAAATTCAGTTTTTTATTTCATGAGTGTATATATACCTCCTGCTTTACTTTGGTTGGATATTCATACTTTGTCTGCTATTATTCTATATGCTATGTCATTAGCCAACTGATCTAAGAAGGTGTTTTAATGAGACGTTTTAAGTGTTCTATTGTGTTAATTTTTTCGTGTTCATTTTTAATTTTTATCGTGTATTTTCAATTTTATGTTTCAATTAAAATTTTAATTAAACGTTCAAGTGTTTTGTGTTTATTTTGAGTGAAAAAAAGGACCTAGTTTCTTAGAATTGGTTTTTTTAAAAGTGATTTTAAACTTTAGTTTGTCTGAATAAAGAAAAATGAGTGCATTTGAGGTATGTAACTTCTAATTTATTTGCAATTTAATTTAAATTATCGTTTATTATTTCAATTTGCAGGTTTGTATCACACCAACGTGCAAAAGAGCTGTTAAGAAAAATGTTATAACAAAAACAGAAAGCAGAGAACCAACATTTGTTTCATTTGGCCCGTGCTCCAGCAAATCAACAGTTACATTTGAAAATGTCCCAATAACAAAGACAGCTCGAAGAACTGTTATAGTTCAAAATCCAACAGACGTGGAAATTACGGTAAATAATTAAATATATCTTTAAAAAAAATCTTTTAATAATTGAGTACCTACTTAGGTATTGATTTTTTTTGTTAATTTGTTGGATCGATTATTTTACAAGAAAAAGCCGTCATTGTCCTAATGAAATGGAAGTTTCTTTTGATGAACTTAACATAAGGATTTAAATAAATAATTTTTTGGCCTTTTTTCGAGAATTTTCTTGAGATTGTTGATAATTAGGGACATGTTCCAATGAAGTGGTTTATTATTCTCTTGTACATTTTGCTTTAAATAGCAAATCAATTAATTTTTTTTTTTTTTTTAAAGGTTTTAGTGACTAGAGGATTTAGGCCTGAATACAATATTGCTCTAGAATGGACTTCTCAAACTATACCTGCTCATGGTCAAGCTTCCATGGAAATTTCATGGACTCCGTTAAAAGAAATTGCATGTAGAGAATTTATTCAAATAACAGACAGTCGTAATTTTAAAAAAGACATAACTGTTATATTAAATTCAGTTAGGAATGGTAATGAATTCAAGGTAAATGAATTGCTTGAAAATTTTCCAATTTTAACCTATTACACATATTAAAATTGATAATATTTCTTTATAATTATGATTATATCAGACAAATAAAAACTCTTCAAATTCTGCTTCTAATAATCGTCCACTTGTTACATTAAAAATGAAATCTCCAACTCATACACATCAATTAAATTCCAATATAAAGCGAAAAAGTGTAAGAAGATCAGATCTAAATTTTGATGAAAGCAATTTAAAAAAAACTGTATTAAATAAAAAATCATCACCACTTGTTGACAAAAATCAAATTTTATACATAAACAGAAATCCTCAATTAAATTTAAAATCATCAAAAAAAGGCAAAGAAAATAATAGTCTTGTATCACCTGTTTGTTCAAATTCTTCAACACTTTTTGATAATATTCAATTTACACCTGTTGGAAATAAAAAAATAACTGAACTAGATTATTTAGCTTCACTTCCTCCTACACCGGATAATCCTGACAGATATGAAAGTCAATTAATAAGTAATTATAATCGCCCACAAATTTTAATTTCTAATGCTGATATTGAATCTAATCTAGAATACGCAGAAGAAATTTCAAGATTAGAATATGAAAAAAATACTTACTATAATATTGAAGATCAATCTTTAAAAGAAAATTTTCAAAATATTGGTGAAGATAAAGAATTATGTACATGACAATCTATAAATCATTTAGGAAAAACGTTTGATTTTAATTCAGAAAATAAAACTAAACAACAATCACAACAACAACAACAACAGATACGCCATAAACAAATAGATCAATCAAATGTTATACTACTTCGTAAATTTTCCGAATCAATGAAAGATTTATCTGATAAAAATCAAAAACAAACAAGAATTTCATCAATTACATCAAGGTTCAATGCCAAATTTAAGTGATATGGAAAATTTGAATTCAATTGCTGAAAATCGATATTATGATAAAGAAATACTGTTTAATGGTTATAATCAAAAAAATTTAAATATTAGTACAGGAAGTATGATGAGTGTTACAAGTACAGCAGATACTTTATTTAATCAAAATGAAATTCTAGCTGCATCAAGTTGTTTTGATATTTATGATATTAATACTTATTCAGTTAAAAAACGTAGTCCAAATTTTCTAAAAGTACTAACTACATCACAACCTTCACCAACAAATAATTTCCAAAAAACTCCAAAAACACTACATTTTAAACCTAAAAGAATTTTTTTAACACCAACTGCTGAACAAGAACGTAAAATTCAAAGTTCACCAAGTTTAACATCAAGCGTAAATCATAAACGTTTACGTAAAAGTGTTGGTGATCTTGTATCAACTGAAAAAGATACCTTAAATATTACAGAATCTTCATGTTTAATAATTTCACCTCCAAAACGTGCAAGATATGATTATGAATCATCATCATCATCAACATTAAGTTCTGTAGCTTCAACAGAAACTTCGAAAAATAATAATCTATGGAAGAAACGTGGAAGTTCTCAAAGAGGAACAACATTAACATTGATTAAAAGATCTGTAACACCACGTAAATCAATAATTAAAAAACAAGAACAACGTAATACACTTTATAATCCTGATATGTTATTTCATTCATACATGGCACCGGATCCTTTTGCTGCAACAACAACAATTGATCCATTTATAACAGCAACAATGTATTTAGATGAAAGATCTGTTGCTAAACATGAAATACAAATAATGAAATGGTTAAATGCACTTGTCTCAATACCAGCTGAATTTGATTCAGATTGTAATCAAAAAATTGATATTGGTCATTTATTTACTGAAGTACGTAATAAAACATTAACATTAGCACCGACTAAAGAACAACAATCAATTAAATATTTAAATAGTTCTAGGATGGAAGCATTAAGACAAGCAAGTATTAAATTATTTCATAGTGATGAAATTAATGAACCATGTTATAAAGTGGCTATATTAATTAATAAACAATTAATACAAATTCGTCAAGATCGTAATTTACATTTAGATATTGTTATGCAAAAAGAAATTTTAGCATTATTATTAAATTTTCAACCATTATGGTTAAGAATTGGTCTTGAAGTTGTATTTGGTGAAAAAATTCCATTACATTCGAATACCGATATTGTGGGTTTAAGTTCATTTATTGTTCATCGTTTATTTCGTGATAAATATTTAGAACAAAAATATTCACGTGCATATGCATTTTCAAAAGAATATTCAGAAAAAATTAAAAAATTCACATTACAAAAAATCCTTTTTTTATTATTATTTTTAGATAAAGCTAAAGAGAAACGAATTATAAAACATAATCCATGTTTATTTGTTAAAAATTCACAACATAAAGAAACTAGAGAAATACTTTTACGTTTTTCATCAGAACTTATTGCTAGTATTGGTGATATAACAAAAGTCTTAAGAAGTTATGGTTATTGTTTAATTCATAAACAAACATTTTTAGATGAATTCAATTATGCATTTAATAATTTAGCTGTTGATTTACGTGATGGTGTACGTTTAACACGTGTAATAGAAATAATATTAATGAGAGATGATTTATCAAAACAATTACGAGTACCAGCAATATCACGTTTACAACGTATTTATAATGTTAATTTAAGTTTAAATGCCTTATCAGCAGCTGAATTCATTTTAAATGGTAATATAACAGCTTCTGATATTGTTGATGGTCATCGAGAAAAAACTTTATCACTTTTGTGGCAAATTATTTATAAATTTCGTGCACCGAAATTCAAAGCGGCTGCAACAATTATACAAAAATGGTGGAAAAATTTATGGTTAAGAATTGTTATTCATAGAAGAATACAACAAAAGATTGAAATGAAACGTAATGTTGCTGCTATACGTATACAATCTTTAATTCGTGGTTATCTTGCTCGAAAATATACAAAAAAATTACGTTATTATGTTATAAAAATTCAACAACGTTTTCGAGCTAATTGTTTAATGAAAACTCAACGTAAAGAGTATATTGAATTAAAGAGATGTGCGATTATAATTCAACGGCGATTTCGTGTAAAATTACAAATGAGAAAAGAACGTTCATATTTCTTAAAATTAAAATTCACTACAATTTTCATACAACAAAAATATCGTGCTCGTATTTTAGGAAAAATTGAAAAGCAAAGATTTGAGGCAATCAAATACGCAATTACAAATATTCAAAATAATGCAAGAGGATATTTAGCACGAAAACGTTTTAAAGAAATGATGACACCAGAAATGCGTGAACATATTAAACAACGTAAAGCTGCAATAACAATACAACGGTATTGGCGAGGTTATTCAGTTAGAAAAAGATCTGAAGGTTATAAAATGAAATTAATTCGATCAAGAATAAAAGTTTTAAATAGAAATGTTAAACCTCAGAATACTGTTAAATATCAATTGAATTCATGGATTAAATGTCTTCGGGGAAGATATAATCTTAATGAAGCACTGAATGTTTTAACACGAATGGGTAAGTTTTAAAATCGATCCATACATAGATCTGATCCGGTTCTCCTCTGTCCGATCAGGCTTAGGCATTTTCACATATGTATTTGTATGTGATTTGAATATTCAGACTAGAGTCGGATCGGACCGGTGTGTGAATCGACATTTTCTATTTCTTCTTTTTATAATTATTAATATTTTTCTTTCATATTATAATTTCAAAATAGAGAGTGTTTCACGTGTCCTACCTCATTTACTAATGGAACATGCTGAGCATGTATCAAAATTTTGTTATGGAATTATGGCACAAGCTATTCGTTCAGAAAATGATAAACATTTAATTGAACTTTGTAGTCGAATTGTTTTGAATATGTCACGATATGATTGTACAACCGTAAATACATTTCAGGAGAATGTTCTAGTTACAATTGCGCAAATACTTTTACGTTGGTGTGATAAAGAATGTGATATATTTAATACTTTATGTACACTTATTTGGTTATTCTCCCATTATCCAGATAAAAGAATAGTAAGTTTTATTTTCTACTACTTTCGTTTTAAAATTTCCCATATTTTCCAATATTAAAATTAATTTTTTTGTTTCTTAGAAAATCCGTGCGTTTATGACAACTTCAGATGCCATATATATGTTACGTAAAACTAAAAAACTAATTTTACGTAAGGAAAATATGAAAAATAATGTACGAAAATTACCATCATCAATACTACAAAAACAAAACCAGCAATTATCTCCAAAAACACTTCCTAATTTTGAACCAGATTTTGGTGTTATCCGTAATAAACCGTATACGTTTATATGTTCGGTTTTTGCTTTTGAAACTGTTTTAAAGGCATTAAATATTGATCTTAATAATTTTTGAATGTTTTGTTTTCTTCTAATTTCAATAAATCTTCTTTTTAAAACGATTTACAGTTTTT
The DNA here is from genome assembly GCA_932526495.1 of Bombylius major. Classification (NCBI taxonomy): domain Eukaryota; kingdom Metazoa; phylum Arthropoda; class Insecta; order Diptera; family Bombyliidae; genus Bombylius; species Bombylius major. Next base: position 34,156,006 of record OW052047.1, read on the forward strand.
TTTTTTTTTTAAATTATATTTGTTTGTAGTAGCTAAGAACAGAAAAAACGGCATTCGACTCGACTGGGAATCGAACCACGGAACCGCAGTTCTCTATCTTGCCGGGATAGTGCGCTTACCAATGCGCCACCGAATGTCATTGTCATGCCGTTCACTGCTCTTAGTTACTACTTAAACATTGTTATTCAAATCTCCTACATATTCTGTATGGTTTTAAATTAATTCTTCATAATATTGAATTTTATTTTAAATTTGAAAATTTATTCGAATTATCTATGTAAAAAAAACTGAAGTTTCGTTTTTATGTGATTGCTTTATGCTAGTGAATGCTACGATTTTAATATTAATCTAATTTTATTACTTTTTCATGGATTTACAATCGCAATATGGCTATCTATCATTATTATCATCAGTAGCGCAATTCGCATAGAAAAAGCATAAATTATATACCTACATCATTTTTATTAAAAAAAATTACATGTACCTAATTAATAATATAAAAACTCGAAAATATACACTTTTCTTAAAATTAATTTACTAACTCAATCATACTTTTATCATACTTACTCAATATAATTCGAATTTAATTTTAAGAAAATATATTTTTCAAAAATTTCATCAGAATCAGTAGAATCATTAATTATTTTAGCATACGAAAATATTTTAGAAATAGAAGTATATGAAAGTAATGGAGAATTATACTTTAGAAATAATTTTTTAATAGCTGGATATTCATCCAATACTTGATTATCCGTTCTAGTGTCATTCAAATAATTATAATAATCGATACCAACACCTTGTGTTGTATATGAATAATCTGGAAAAATAGAAAATAATAAAGAGGAGAATATCGTGCAGAAATTTTAAATAAATTAGAATAAATTTTTATAGTGCATATATGTATGTATTATATTTACCTGATACATCATCAAAGTCGAAAAATGATCGATTTAATCGACTGTCTTGTTGATTTGTGATCTTCTCTTTTTTTATTTCTATTTCATTATTAACTTCTTCCATTAAACTGATAATTTGATCATCTATATTCTTAATTTCGAAATTTTGTGCTGTTTCTTTCATAACATTTAGCCATCGTATTTTAACAGCTGGACAAACAACTGAAGCAATTATTGCATCATTAATACTTGCTTGAAGTGTAAAAATATCATAAAATCTTTTAAATAAACTATCTTTTATACATTTAATACCATTTTCAAGATATTTTATTTTTGCAATTAACTCTAATTTTCTATATTTTGTCATAATTGTTGCCAAAGTTGGAATTAAATAACCATAATATGAATTATTATCTTGTTGTATAAAATCTAAACCATCCGCAAGTGGTTTCATTATGATGCAATACTCATTTAAATAATTTAAATCATCTTCATCGAACACTGGTAAATTTAAATTTACACACAATTCATATAATTTATCTTTATTTATTATAATTTTATTGAGAGCGTCATATACAGTATTCCATTCCGTTGTACAAGGATAAGTAAGCTGTGATCCTAATATTTTATCTATCAAATCCTTATTTTTTGTGTTTTTCACTTTAGCCCATAATTGAGAACATTTAGCAAACACCTATTAAAAATAATTTATTTTCAAAATTTTGATAATTTTAATGGTTAAATTTTTCTACTCACCTGTTTATTTCTTTCAATTAAATTATAATCTGATTTCAAATAATTATTAAAATCAATCGTTGCTATTAAACTAAGAACATGGTATGGACTTCTAATATGTTGTGGTACTATATGCTCAATATTTGTAATATATTCATGTTGAATTTCTTGTGATAATGAACCAACATTATATCTAAGATTTTCATCTTTTATTAATCCATAATCAATGTATGATTTACTTATACCACTTTCTTCTAATGCATCAACAAAACTTGTACCAATATCTGTTATTGAAGCTGTAACTTTTGTATTTATTTCATATTTTTCATGAATTTCTTTTAATGTTTTAGAAATTTCATCGTATGAGTTATTAAAATTATCAGAAATTTTTTTACAACATAATAAGACCGAATTTCTTTTAAAATTTTCATCTAACCAATGGCATGTTACTCCGAAAAAATTATATTTCTGGTAGCACCATAAATTAACTGTTGTACAACAATAATTAAAATCCATTAATTTTAATTTAATTATTTTCACTAGAGATCTATATAAATGATCTAATTTTTTTTCTGTTGCTACCTTACTTATTACTGTTAGATCAGTGCCTTCAAATAATGCTGTAAATGTTTTGTTTTCTACAATTTCTAACGGTGACATTGTAGAAATAATAAATTTTATAATTTTACTTCCAAAATCTTTAGTTTTTAAAGAATAAATTTTAGACTTTTTCTTAGATGTTATGCGGTTAGATTTTGTAATGGATTGTTCATTTTTTACGATAGGCTGTTCTGAAACATAAATATTATGATCATGGTCTTTTTCATTTTTTGCATCATCATTATCATCATCATCATCATCATCACCATCATTATAAGATATTTCTATTTTTTTTCTTAGTTTAACTTGATGACTTTTATTTTTATTTTTATATTCTTTAACAATCTCCTCTCTATCTTTACGATAACGTTCATATTCATCAAAATGCATTCGTTTCAAATGTTTTAAAAAATTTGATGATACACCATAAGTGCCTCTTAGTGTAGTACCTTTTTTACATAGCTTACATCGAACTTCTATATGGCGACGCTTAGCTGTCTTACTATGGAACTATAATCAAAAATTTAATAGAAAATTATTATTAAAACAAATTCAATTATTGGCAGAAAAAATATTATAATTGATTTCAAAAAAATGCATGGAAGAGTAAATAATGCCATAGATGTTATCGTTATTTTACTAATTATTGTTTACGGTTGTGAACGTATGAAAATCCTACGTCTTTACCTTGTTTTGCAATTTATATAGAAAATCAAAAGAATAGAAAACCTTAAACCAATAGAAAAATTTTGAAGAGGACACCGATTTTTAGGACTTTTAATAATGGAGTGGTTACGAAGGAATTTTCAAAGAACTTTCAAAGTCGTAGTTCAAAAGAATGATGTTTAAATTTTAAAAAATTAAAGAATAAATAAAGAATACAAACTAGTTTTTGCAAATTCGATAAGGTGAAAAATTATGAAGAATTTATTATAAATAACAATGTAACTAATTATATTTCTTTAGAAAAGTAATTTTTATATTATTTAAGAATTTAAAAGAAAAAAAAAACGTTTGTAAACATACCTCAGAAATAATTTCGAAGTAATCGACAAATAATTTAATTCTATTCTTATTATTACCGTCACCATTATTGTTTACTTTTAATGAATTCTTAACAAGTTTAGATTTAGATTTTAGATTTTGTGAAGAACAACTTGCAATTTCTTCAGTTTTAATTTCATTTAATTTTACTATTAAATCTTTACAATCTTGTATTTCTTCTGCTAAAGGATCTTGGTCGTCGTCTGAAATCATCTTTAATTACTTAATTTAATTACTTTCAACTACACGTAACGTAATCTTGATAAAAGGTAGAAATTATATATGCTAACTAAATTATATAGGTAGTATACAATTACTTTTGAATTTTGATTTTTGATGCTTTCTCATTTGTTGACAACTGACAGTTACCAATTACCATTTCAACACAACACCAGTGTGTACAATCCATATATATTTAAAGTCATTGACCAGTGTTAACTGTTAACATTGTCAACAAATGTCAAATTCTAGTCAAAAAATGTATGGCCTGGCCAGAACCATAGCATATAGAATAATAGCAGACAAAGTATGAATATCCAACCAAAGTAAAGCAGGAGGTATATATACACTCATGAAATAAAAAACTGAATTTTTTTTTTTTTTTTTTAAATTCAATTAGTGGAAATGAAATGTAAATATTTCATATTTTTCTAAACGGAAATTTTAATTAGTTAAAATGAGACAGACTGACATACACAAACGACAATATTTTTTGTTTTATTTTTCAGGTCACTGAATTAAATGTACATGTTAAATTGCTGATAAACAATAGGTCACTGAATATAATTTAACCAAATTTAACATATGTTCATAACATATGTTATTTTTAGGGTAGCCATACACAAGAATTATGAATTAAAATTTTTTGAAATGTTTGTCCGTTAGATGGTGTTGTTATTATCATACTCTATATAATTATATACATAGTATATATTTTTACAAATATAATTATATATTTTATATATTAATATTCACATTATATGAGTAGTATAATTTACAGAACAATGTAAAACGTAAATTACAAATTTCAATGTTTGAATTTTTTAATGTACTACCCACAAATGTATTCATTTGGTAGCACGAAATTATTAATTTTAAACTGCTGAATTCATACAATCATTCAACTTCATTGTTAATAAATTCAAATTCGAATTTAAAAACGGCGGAAAAATTTTTTTATAAAAAATTATGATTATACATATGTATGTACCTACTTTCTATTAATAAATAAAAATTAAGGAGAGATTTTTATTATATAAAACTTCTAATAAATATTATTAATTTTATTTTGAGTTTTTTTTACGTTGAAAAAAGTTTTAAAGTATACTTTCAGATTATAGATATTAGATATTTATTTCAATTCAATTCAATCTAGAACTGAAGTTTGTATAAATAAAAAACATAACTTCGAATTCTAATTCTAGATCAAGGTGGTGTGGAAAAAGCTTCCTTTAAAATAAAATTTTCATTATTTATCTTTAAAAAGCATCACCATCACCAGATTTGTTACAATTACAAGAAAAGTAACAAGAAATTTGTTATTTTCAACCTTTTCTATAAAAGGTTAAACTTGTATAAAATTTTAGTCCTTTTTCATTTCCTAAAATAATAATTGTAGAAAAAATGACGTTATTATTTGTTGACGATTATTATTATGATTTAATGAATATTCCTTAATACTTGTACGACAATCAATTGAATGTCGTTTTTCAGTTTTTTTTTCACATTATTATTAATAAGATTTAATTTTTGTAAATAAAATTTATTAATGAATTATAATTTAAATTATCATCTTTTTTTATATTATTATTATTATGATTTTGTACTGATTGTGATGATATTGATGATAAATTATTATTTTTATTCACTTTGTTTCAATATTATTTATTATTGTTATTAAAATTTACATACCTACCCTACCTATAATCATGGTCAATTTGACGTTTAACATCTGATTCATAGAACGCTGAATGCTGAATTGAAAAAAAAAATTTGAAAATTGAAGTGGGAATAATTTTATGTTTTATCTCTTTTCAGCTTTAATAATTTATAGTTCTATTTATTAAAGTGAAAGACAGACTCATCTCATATTTTTTTTTTCACTCACACCAATAAGAAAAACAACAATTTTCACAGAATCGGGAACACAATTTGTTCTACACTTAGTATTCTATATTTCTATATTCTATGCCAGAACAGAACAGCACCAATGACCAAGGTAAATAGAACTGAACCTACCAGAACCAGACTAGTGCTAGTGCAAGTGCACTAGTCTTTTTTCGTTCTTTCAGCTTCAACAACCGGTTAATATTGGAAAATATGGCAAATTTTAAAACAAAAGTACAAATAAATATATAAATAAAAAAGAATAAATCGATCATTTTTCGACTTTGATGATGTATCAGGTAAATATAATACATACATATATGCACTATAAAAATTTATTCTAATTTATTTAAAATTTCTGCACGATATTCTCCTCTTTATTATTTTCTATTTTTCCAGATTATTCATATACAACACAAGGTGTTGGTATCGATTATTATAATTATTTGAATGACACTAGAACGGATAATCAAGTATTGGATGAATATCCAGCTATTAAAAAATTATTTCTAAAGTATAATTCTCCATTACTTTCATATACTTCTATTTCTAAAATATTTTCGTATGCTAAAATAATTAATGATTCTACTGATTCTGATGAAATTTTTGAAAAATATATTTTCTTAAAATTAAATTCGAATTATATTGAGTAAGTATGATAAAAGTATGATTGAGTTAGTAAATTAATTTTAAGAAAAGTGTATATTTTCGAGTTTTTATATTATTAATTAGGTACATGTAATTTTTTTTAATAAAAATGATGTAGGTATATAATTTATGCTTTTTCTATGCGAATTGCGCTACTGATGATAATAATGATAGATAGCCATATTGCGATTGTAAATCCATGAAAAAGTAATAAAATTAGATTAATATTAAAATCGTAGCATTCACTAGCATAAAGCAATCACATAAAAACGAAACTTCAGTTTTTTTTACATAGATAATTCGAATAAATTTTCAAATTTAAAATAAAATTCAATATTATGAAGAATTAATTTAAAACCATACAGAATATGTAGGAGATTTGAATAACAATGTTTAAGTAGTAACTAAGAGCAGTGAACGGCATGACAATGACATTCGGTGGGCATTGGTAAGCGCACTATCCCGGCAAGATAGAGAACTGCGGTTCCGTGGTTCGATTCCCAGTCGAGTCGAATGCCGTTTTTTCTGTTCTTAGCTAGGTACTACAAACAAATATAATTTTAAAAAAAAAAAAAAAACTGTAAATCGTTTTAAAAAGAAGATTTATTGAAATTAGAAGAAAACAAAACATTCAAAAATTATTAAGATCAATATTTAATGCCTTTAAAACAGTTTCAAAAGCAAAAACCGAACATATAAACGTATACGGTTTATTACGGATAACACCAAAATCTGGTTCAAAATTAGGAAGTGTTTTTGGAGATAATTGCTGGTTTTGTTTTTGTAGTATTGATGATGGTAATTTTCGTACATTATTTTTCATATTTTCCTTACGTAAAATTAGTTTTTTAGTTTTACGTAACATATATATGGCATCTGAAGTTGTCATAAACGCACGGATTTTCTAAGAAACAAAAAAATTAATTTTAATATTGGAAAATATGGGAAATTTTAAAACGAAAGTAGTAGAAAATAAAACTTACTATTCTTTTATCTGGATAATGGGAGAATAACCAAATAAGTGTACATAAAGTATTAAATATATCACATTCTTTATCACACCAACGTAAAAGTATTTGCGCAATTGTAACTAGAACATTCTCCTGAAATGTATTTACGGTTGTACAATCATATCGTGACATATTCAAAACAATTCGACTACAAAGTTCAATTAAATGTTTATCATTTTCTGAACGAATAGCTTGTGCCATAATTCCATAACAAAATTTTGATACATGCTCAGCATGTTCCATTAGTAAATGAGGTAGGACACGTGAAACACTCTCTATTTTGAAATTATAATATGAAAGAAAAATATTAATAATTATAAAAAGAAGAAATAGAAAATGTCGATTCACACACCGGTCCGATCCGACTCTAGTCTGAATATTCAAATCACATACAAATACATATGTGAAAATGCCTAAGCCTGATCGGACAGAGGAGAACCGGATCAGATCTATGTATGGATCGATTTTAAAACTTACCCATTCGTGTTAAAACATTCAGTGCTTCATTAAGATTATATCTTCCCCGAAGACATTTAATCCATGAATTCAATTGATATTTAACAGTATTCTGAGGTTTAACATTTCTATTTAAAACTTTTATTCTTGATCGAATTAATTTCATTTTATAACCTTCAGATCTTTTTCTAACTGAATAACCTCGCCAATACCGTTGTATTGTTATTGCAGCTTTACGTTGTTTAATATGTTCACGCATTTCTGGTGTCATCATTTCTTTAAAACGTTTTCGTGCTAAATATCCTCTTGCATTATTTTGAATATTTGTAATTGCGTATTTGATTGCCTCAAATCTTTGCTTTTCAATTTTTCCTAAAATACGAGCACGATATTTTTGTTGTATGAAAATTGTAGTGAATTTTAATTTTAAGAAATATGAACGTTCTTTTCTCATTTGTAATTTTACACGAAATCGCCGTTGAATTATAATCGCACATCTCTTTAATTCAATATACTCTTTACGTTAAGTTTTCATTAAACAATTAGCTCGAAAACGTTGTTGAATTTTTATAACATAATAACGTAATTTTTTTGTATATTTTCGAGCAAGATAACCACGAATTAAAGATTGTATACGTATAGCAGCAACATTACGTTTCATTTCAATCTTTTGTTGTATTCTTCTATGAATAACAATTCTTAACCATAAATTTTTCCACCATTTTTGTATAATTGTTGCAGCCGCTTTGAATTTCGGTGCACGAAATTTATAAATAATTTGCCACAAAAGTGATAAAGTTTTTTCTCGATGACCATCAACAATATCAGAAGCTGTTATATTACCATTTAAAATGAATTCAGCTGCTGATAAGGCATTTAAACTTAAATTAACATTATAAATACGTTGTAAACGTGATATTGCTGGTACTCGTAATTGTTTTGATAAATCATCTCTCATTAATATTATTTCTATTACACGTGTTAAACGTACACCATCACGTAAATCAACAGCTAAATTATTAAATGCATAATTGAATTCATCTAAAAATGTTTGTTTATGAATTAAACAATAACCATAACTTCTTAAGACTTTTGTTATATCACCAATACTAGCAATAAGTTCTGATGAAAAACGTAAAAGTATTTCTCTAGTTTCTTTATGTTGTGAATTTTTAACAAATAAACATGGATTATGTTTTATAATTCGTTTCTCTTTAGCTTTATCTAAAAATAATAATAAAAAAAGGATTTTTTGTAATGTGAATTTTTTAATTTTTTCTGAATATTCTTTTGAAAATGCATATGCACGTGAATATTTTTGTTCTAAATATTTATCACGAAATAAACGATGAACAATAAATGAACTTAAACCCACAATATCGGTATTCGAATGTAATGGAATTTTTTCACCAAATACAACTTCAAGACCAATTCTTAACCATAATGGTTGAAAATTTAATAATAATGCTAAAATTTCTTTTTGCATAACAATATCTAAATGTAAATTACGATCTTGACGAATTTGTATTAATTGTTTATTAATTAATATAGCCACTTTATAACATGGTTCATTAATTTCATCACTATGAAATAATTTAATACTTGCTTGTCTTAATGCTTCCATCCTAGAACTATTTAAATATTTAATTGATTGTTGTTCTTTAGTCGGTGCTAATGTTAATGTTTTATTACGTACTTCAGTAAATAAATGACCAATATCAATTTTTTGATTACAATCTGAATCAAATTCAGCTGGTATTGAGACAAGTGCATTTAACCATTTCATTATTTGTATTTCATGTTTAGCAACAGATCTTTCATCTAAATACATTGTTGCTGTTATAAATGGATCAATTGTTGTTGTTGCAGCAAAAGGATCCGGTGCCATGTATGAATGAAATAACATATCAGGATTATAAAGTGTATTACGTTGTTCTTGTTTTTTAATTATTGATTTACGTGGTGTTACAGATCTTTTAATCAATGTTAATGTTGTTCCTCTTTGAGAACTTCCACGTTTCTTCCATAGATTATTATTTTTCGAAGCTTCTGTTGAAGCTACAGAACTTAATGTTGATGATGATGATGATTCATAATCATATCTTGCACGTTTTGGAGGTGAAATTATTAAACATGAAGATTCTGTAATATTTAAGGTATCTTTTTCAGTTGATACAAGATCACCAACACTTTTACGTAAACGTTTATGATTTACGCTTGATGTTAAACTTGGTGAACTTTGAATTTTACGTTCTTGTTCAGCAGTTGGTGTTAAAAAAATTCTTTTAGGTTTAAAATGTAGTGTTTTTGGAGTTTTTTGGAAATTATTTGTTGGTGAAGGTTGTGATGTAGTTAGTACTTTTAGAAAATTTGGACTACGTTTTTTAACTGAATAAGTATTAATATCATAAATATCAAAACAACTTGATGCAGCTAGAATTTCATTTTGATTAAATAAAGTATCTGCTGTACTTGTAACACTCATCATACTTCCTGTACTAATATTTAAATTTTTTTGATTATAACCATTAAACAGTATTTCTTTATCATAATATCGATTTTCAGCAATTGAATTCAAATTTTCCATATCACTTAAATTTATACTCTAAAAGCTAGATTGTTCACTTCAACCAAAAACTGGGTGCTTTCATAAACTGCACTTTGTATGCACTGTTCGCAACCCCCTCCTCTAACGCCAAGGTTGATGAACGCGGGTTCATAAACTGAGGAAAAAAAAGTACCAATTTGTACCAGTGTACAGTGAAAAAAGTTTTACAATCGTGTATTTTTTGGCTGATAGAGGATAGAGGCCTGTTAGCTGTTACCTGAATAATGATAAAAATTACGATTTGTGTAAAAAAAAATATTAACTGTGAAAAGTTGGCAGCAGTGCAGAATTTATTTGTTCTCTTTTTCAGGTAAAGTGTTTAAATACTAATAAAATGTTACAAATATGTATGTACTAAATATTATCATTTTTAAAGTGCTTGAATAACAGTTATTTTAATTATATGTAGTGGTTACAATTAATAATTAAATTATATTTTATGCACAGATGCATTTTATTTTTCAAACTAAATTTATTTTATTTTGTTTCGTAACGCAAGTAATTAATAAATTCTACCATGAAATACAATGTTTTTTTTTTTTAAATTAATTTTCTAATTTATATTAAAGAAATTTTTCAAATGTAATAATACTATTAACTTTATTATAAACCTATTCTTCTTGGTAGAATAAGCTCTTTTTACTTTACTATAAGAAAACATAAATTATTTCAAAATATGTACGACTAAATTAATAAAAAAAAATAACTTTAAAAGTTCAACTCCCAATAAAATAAACATTTTTGGATCATAAATTTTTTTAAGTCCAAATTTTTTTTTTAATACATTTTCATTGAAGGCATTTTCACAGTGCTCAATTACAATAATTCATTTATTTATTTGCTGTTAAATCTTGTTTCTGTGGGCGGTGCGGACTTTAAAAATTTAAGGATTCCGAATATAATTCAAGTTTGCAATAAATAAATCTATCAAAATCATTTGTTTAAGTATGTAGTAGGTTTTTAGCATGTCCAAAACAGACTACATATACTCTGATCAAGGTAGGATGGTGGCATCATTGATATATTGACATAAAGTGTAGAGTAATAAGAGAGCTAATTAATGATACCGATCTGAAGTCTGTAATGTTATTTTCTGAAGAATTACCACCATATTTAGATTTCAAAACATAAAAAGCAGTTTCTATTGTAACTTTATTGTAAGCCACCTGTACAATGTTAGTTAACATTTATGAACTTAACATGTTTTCTTATCTGTTATTCATATTTTAATGTATACTAAATACTACAAAACACTGAATAAAGCACAATTTTGAAAATAAAAATATTCTGTTAGGAAAAACAAACAATTGTTTAATACAGTATTTTTCCGAAATAGGTGTTTTTTATTTTCTAATGGTAAATGAAATCTTGCACAAACGTACTATATTTATCAATAGATATTTAAATATAGAAATTTTATTTTTGAATTTTTAATATAACTCAATTATTTTCCTACCTGAATTGAAGCTCTCTAGTAATAATATTAAAATAGTAATTTAGTAACGAAATACACTTCTGGTTAATCGTTTTGTGTGAGAAGAATCATGATTCTTCTTTTATAAATAAGAGACGAGGCTCATCGAAAAAAAATATATATATATACTATTTTAGAAAAGTTAAAAAAACTATTTAAGTTTTAGTAATTATGCGGATTGAAAGTATATATTACTTCTTTTTAGATTTGATAGATGTGATAATTATAACAGCAAATAAACTGCGTACATTCTCATGTAGTTGAGCTTAAAATTCTATGAAAATTAAAATATGTAATATAAATAATATAATACCATTAATAAATACATATAATCTTAATGATCACTTGTTTGTAAAGAATATTTAATACTAAATTCATCAAAAAGGAAATATACTAAGAGCACTTTTCACTACTTATGACTTTTTTTTTATATATCTTTATTCGACAAATACATTTTGTTGTTTTAAAACTGATTATTGACAGAATGTCATATAAAAAAGGTCATATAATGTAAAGTACTTCTTAGAGACGGGTAAGTTAAGAATCAAAATGTTGGTTAATCTAATCACTTGATTCTGGTACTTTTCTATTTTTATGCCCTCTAAAAGAAGCTTGAATTACAGTAGCAGCTTTGTGTAATTCTGGATCTGTAAGGTCGATATCAAGCTCTTCGGCAACTTTTTTAGTGATTTCCTGTATATCAACATCTTCTTCCTTCAAATCGCTATTTTTAAGTTTACGTTGTAAATGTCCACGAAATGTTGCTTGAATTTTTGTTGCAGCACTTTGTAATTCTAAAAATATGAATAATCGAAATAAATTAGATTACATAATATGAAAAGTTTAAAAAAAATATATAATAGTTGCAATGACTACCAGCAAAGCAATAATAGAAAGAAAGAAAAATAGTTTAAATGCAAGGAAAACAATGAAAAATGCCCATTTTTTTCTTAATCTTGCCAATTAATTTTTATACTTATAGGGAGACATATTATGAGGTATTGTTGTGACGAAGGCGAAAAAATCTTTCATATGATATCAGAAAACATACACATATATTTCTTCTTTGAAGTTTCGGAAACACACCGTTATCAAAAGAATTTGAAAAATCGATTTATATCCCACGAACATAATCCGATCAAAGTGAAATAAATTTCGTTGGAAAAAAGATGAAATTATCTTTCCATTAGAAACCGTTAGAAAAAAAAAGTACCGTTTCAATGGGTCACCTAATCGAAATTTGTTCCAATTTTGAATTCAAACCTAATACCTAAATAATGGTCAATTATCTTACCGTTCATATACATATAAAATATACAGATTTCTGATAATTGAGATTTTTTCAGAAGCCCTCTAAAAACTATGGTTCTGTATAAGTATGATATTTATATTTTTATTTTATCAACGGTTAAAAAATTAAGAATTTGTTAGTTTCAAGAAGTTCAGACTTCAGTAAAGGTATATCTCTACGTAGCCGCTCAAAAAGAAAAGTGTAATAAGCTTAAATTATGGTTTTTATACCTGATTAAAAAAATATACATATTTTCTCACCTTTATCATCTGCTCTAAATTCAGCTTCAAGTTCTTCTTTAGTGGGATCACTTGAGTTTCCATCAACGTTTGAAGGATCCTCCTTTGGTTTTAAATTTTCTCGGCCTAGATTGTCACCTTTTTTCATTTTTGCTATATATATTATAATCAAACACTGGATTTTATTTTTTTTACAAACTAATATTTAATTAGTATTTTACTGTAATTTTTTTTTAATCTATTGTATAAAAAAACAAAAGAAAAGAACGACAAAAAAAGAGTTATAAATTTTTGTTTTTATTATTTTTATTAATTATATTAGTTAAAACTATTAGCAAATCAAAATTTTAACTATATAGGTATGTATATAGCTGTGTACAAATCCATATGCATGTATGTAATATGGGGTTGTCTACATAATATACATAATATTATGTACATATGTATAATAAATTTAATCACACCCTTATAAAAATCTTCTATAGGTATATATACTGTCGTTTTAAATTATATATCTATGTACATATTTACATGTATCACATATTACATATATATTATGTAAATATATGTTTAAAAATATCAGAATGTTATAATAGAGACAATATAGTTTTTTTTTAAAATCAGAATGAAGGGAAATATATCTATTAGTATACGGATAAAATATAAATTAAATTTTTCTTTCTCGTTTTTTTTTTTTACATTTTCTTATCCGCGCAGTTGAAGAAAAATCCTTTAATCGATATTCTTTTTTTTTCCCTTAATTTCTGATAGTTATTTTTTATATACTGTACCCCATCGGCGCCTCTCAAGGCTGCTTTTGTGTTATATGTATTAATCTTATATATAGGTACATACATATATATACAAATATATTTGTTTTATAGAGCTTTAGAACTCTAAACTAAACATATGCACCACTCTTTTACCAAGTTATTATTATGTATATTATTATTATATGCTTTTATATGCTATACAGCATACTTCAGCAAAGAATAGGATTTCCTTCTGGACACTATATTTATGTACATATGTATATACATAGATATAAATTTACATAATAGTACCTAGTACCTACATACTAATTTTTTTTTGTTAAAATGTAATATTTTCTTTAAACCCATTAGAAATTGAACGTCTTCATTATTTTTATACAAACTATATAAAATAAAATGTTACTAAAAATTTAGATAAAATACATATTACAAAATTTTCTATAGACATAAAATTTTTACATTCTTAAAATCAATATTGAACAAAATAAAATTTTGAAAAAAAGTTAAGCAGCTAATTTATCTATATTTTTTTTTTTTAATATACTTTTACACTTACAATATTATCAGATGTGATTTAAAAGATTTGGCACATAATGATAATTATCATAAAAATATAAAATACACAATTCTAATTTATTTATTTATTTTTCAACAATAAAGATGAAAGACCTATTCTATGCACATACCGTTAGCATACTGGAAAGTTGAGTTGTTGAAGGCAAGGCAACGCAAAAGGCAAGTGGAAAAGTGACTAGAAGCATAGAATATAGAAATATAGAATACTAAGTCATAGAATATAGAAATATAGAATACTAAGTGTAGAACAAATTGTGTTCCCGATTCTGTGAAAATTGTTGTTTTTCTTATTGGTGTGAGTGAAAAAAAAAATATGAGATGAGTCTGTCTTTCACTTTAATAAATAGAACTATAAATTATTAAAGCTGAAAAGAGATAAAACATAAAATTATTCCCACTTCAATTTTCAAATTTTTTTTTTCAATTCAGCATTCAGCGTTCTATGAATCAGATGTTAAACGTCAAATTGACCATGATTATAGGTAGGGTAGGTATGTAAATTTTAATAACAATAATAAATAATATTGAAACAAAGTGAATAAAAATAATAATTTATCATCAATATCATCACAATCAGTACAAAATCATAATAATAATAATATAAAAAAAGATGATAATTTAAATTATAATTCATTAATAAATTTTATTTACAAAAATTAAATCTTATTAATAATAATGTGAAAAAAAAACTGAAAAACGACATTCAATTGATTGTCGTACAAGTATTAAGGAATATTCATTAAATCATAATAATAATCGTCAACAAATAATAACGTCATTTTTTCTACAATTATTATTTTAGGAAATGAAAAAGGACTAAAATTTTATACAAGTTTAACCTTTTATAGAAAAGGTTGAAAATAACAAATTTCTTGTTACTTTTCTTGTAATTGTAACAAATCTGGTGATGGTGATGCTTTTTAAAGATAAATAATGAAAATTTTATTTTAAAGGAAGCTTTTTCCACACCACCTTGATCTAGAATTAGAATTCGAAGTTATG